>JACXGJ010002920.1:0-48054 GCA_016801105.1 Esox niger
TTTTTTTTTGGTCGATGGCGAAGCGTTGCTGCCTATTTGAACGTGTCAGGCTGAATTATGCAGGCATGGGGAGGGCTGGGCATCAATAATGGAGTGGCGTGGCAAGGAGATGAGGCGCGGAGCTTCTGTCCTGTTTACATACGGAGAATGAGAGGCAATGCACTCGTTCACACAAGCACACTTGTGTGCGCACAGCACTCCCGCATACACACGCACACACACACACACACACCGTCAGACTGAGGTTTAATTAGAATGTAAGGGATCTCTAAAAATATATTGTAGTGACGATACACTGTGCAGTGTTTGCGAGGTGCTGTCCCAACAAGGCCCTTGCTAGAGCATTTGAAAAAGAGATGAAAAATCATTGGGGTTTATTGCTGTCTACATATTGCAAATCACTGTGACCCTGTGTCCAAGCCGGATGAACAAACTCTTGGCTTCCTAGTGCCATCTTGGTATCCCACTACTGCCTGTTACTTCAGAGAATACCTGAGCTTTATGTAAGGGCATAAAGGTTCGTAATGTTTTATGGCTGTGGACAGACTTCACATGCATTAAAGTCTGCACGGTTTACATGCATGGTTCATAGTGCATGTTAACCATTATAGATGTGCTTACAATGAATTGACTGTAATCATGTGGAAGGTTGCCATATCATCCATAAAGAAATATCCTTCCATGTTTTAAGCCACACATGTTTTTGCCTGTTTTGTCTGTTTCAGGGAGGACGCTGAGGCTCCCAAGGCCAAACTTGTGAAGCCCAACTCGCTCTCGTCATCCCGCTCAGGGAGCTCTCGTTCTGGCACTTCCTCCACCCAGTCAATGGTCCACACAAGCGCCCCCCGCGGGCCACGTGCCTGCTTGCCTGCCGTGGCTGCCCTCAAGGAAAATGGCCAGTCCCCCAGCTTCCCCCAACAGCCCCCCGCCTACACACAAGTGGTCCCCAAGACCCCGGAGCCTCGCATGGCCCCAGCCAAGCCCAGCTCTCCCCCGAAACTAAGCCCAGGGAATCTGGCTCGCATGGGAGCAACACCAGTAATGATCCCTGCCCAAACCAAGGCCTTCCAGACTGTGTAGGAGGGAGAGGAGAGCCTGGACTTAGACAGACAGAAGAATCCCCAGTACGCAGCCAATATCAAACCCCAGCCTGCACCCAGACAAGCCCAGTCACACCATGAGTACAACCCCCTCACTCACAGCTGAGGACTAACCAACCAAAAAGCATCATGGAGTGCATTTATCAAGGAATTTTGCCCCCTCTCATGTACAAAAAGCACTGGACAAAAGATCTTGTTTGCATGGCATCCAGTGACATGTGAAATGTCTTTTTGTTTAGATTTTCATTTTGCCAACGAGGGCACTGATGTGAATCAGGTTCTGAGGTGGGGAGGAAGAAGAGGAACCGAGGTGAGACCTGAGTAGAGATGATGTCTTTTTAAACCAAAGTGACAGAGCCGTGGACGCCGGAACACTGTGGATGAACGAAGTGAGGGAGTGAGAGCCAACAGAGGACTGGAAAGTAACAGAGATGCAGTGGCTTTTTAGCTGGCCAAAGAACTGGTTTTGGTGTCGGTTGCCTACAGTCTACTACCGACCAGATCAAACCACACTACAGACAACAGAGAGAAAAAAAATCCCAAACAGACATGAAGTAAATTGCTTTCCAAACACCTGCTTTATTCACACAGAGCCAATCACACTTCGTCACACAGCCTATCAGACACCGCCACACATAGCCAATCGCACTCCGCCACACATAGCCAATCGCACTCCGCCACACAGAGCCAATCGCACTCCGCCACACAGAGCCAATCGCACTCCGCAACACAGAGCCAATCACACTCCGTCAAACAGAGCCAATCACACTCTGCCACACACAGCCAATCACGCTCTGCCACACAGAGCCAATAAACATCTCCAAGGCTGCTTTGCTGGCTTCACACACCTGTTCCGGGATTCTCGCCAAGGCCAGCATGGCGATTGGTTTAGAAATGAAAGTGGATGAAGTTCTCTGCCTCCCTGCGCGAGATACCCGACAAGCGGCGCTTACAGTTTCAGGGGAAATGAAAAAGGCCTGGAAGCAGGTTTTCACTTTTGGTTGTTAATGTGGTGACACCCCATCTTAACCTTCCTCCACATTTATTAGATTGATGAATCAATCTTTAACCCCCCCACACAATATTCATCCTTGGTTGAACTGTGCCCCCCCAAACACCCGCCCACACACACACACACACACAAACACACACACACACACAGCATTATTCCGTCTCGTCAGCACCAGTATGTGGGGGATCTGTTTCAGGCATTTCTTTTTGACGCCTGTTAAGAGGGAAGTTTGCCTTTGTACAAAGATGTTACAGTTCAAGACACACAGAGACATGTCACCTGACCCCATATCAACAACATCGTAGTGATTTCCCATGTTTCCTCTGAATCCAGCACTATACACTCAAGTCAAGAGATATGTAATATTATCTTCCCAATTCATGGACGGCATCATTGAAGCCCAAGGGTTGTATGACTGGGTAGTGATCATAGGGGATTATTAATGGCTGTCATATGTATTGCTGTGGGAGAATATTTTACGTTAGCTCTTTGTCTTTGTTTAGCTCAGATTCTTCACAGGTTTAAGGATTGTTTTTAAAGGGCCGACATAACCCTATCGATAAAGTGCCACTTTTGATGTTTGATGAGTATAGTTAACAGCGTTTCTGATTTTGTTTGTGCTGTGTTAATAGCGTCACCCTGAGTCCAAATGAATGAACAAACGTATGAATGTGTTGCTATAACTTGCAGTATATAAAGTCATTGGATGAGTCCTTTTTTCAATGAGGAGCAGAAATGTGCAGCAATAAGTTGTATCCCTTGCAGTCGAAATGTGTCTGTAATTGAGTACATTATACGTTCTGTATTAAAGGAAAATTAGCAAAGAGCCATAACACATCACAGTAGAATTGAATCTGAAATCACATGCGTTGACTTGGCACCCTCTTGTAATTATGGAAGAATGGCTGTGATGATCCTGAGTGCCTTGAGTTAACATACATGTACATATATTGAAAACATCTGACTATGTTAAGGAACGCCACTTCACAGTGATTGATTCCGTTTCAAGTAGGAATAATGAGGACAGTAGTCTTGTAGTCACGCTAGCTCAAATAATTCCACTGTATCTCTTCACGGTAGCCAAACACAAAGTATGAACAGTAAAACATCCTGGCTGAAAGTGTCAGGTCATGTTATGCCCTCCATTCTTTCTGAGCTCTCCTCAGATCCAAAGGTGTCACTTCTGCCTTGCGACCGTCTTGTCTGCCTGTACATGGTAACACATTGGTCCCTTAACGTTGTAACTGGTTTCTCTCTCAAAGGAACATGCCTGATTTTCCAGCCCTCTTGCACTAGTTGTTGTGATGGATGGCAGGTCAGGCGGTATTTGTAGAGACTGATGCCATGACAACCCCCACGGGAACCCAGCACACACATCTGGGATCCACTGGAGGGTTCTTATTCTTGTCCCGCAATGTAGAGCATACTCAGACCTCAGAAATAGCTGGATATGAGGACGCAGAAGTGTTCACTCCTTGAAAGGAGTTAAATGCAACCCGGCTTCTGGGTGATATTTGGTTGAAACCCCCTGGTTCACCTTTTTCAATCCTTTTTATAAATGACCTCAGTTGTTAACATGACATTAGCACATGAATTGTGGGCTGTTCCAAGACCAAAAGAAAGGCAACAACTTTGACTTGATGAGTCTCTTGAGTCGGTTACAATCTAAGAATTGCAGGCCGAGTAGCTCCTTTCAACGAGGAGACGGATGAGTGGCGAGGTGAGAGGATGACACCTGAGGGAGAGCTCCAGATTGCCCACCACAACCCTCTTTGAATTTCCCATAATGCCCCTGAAGCCAATTCAGGGAGGCTGAGTGGATGATTGAATGCAGCTCTAATAGCTGTTTGATGGAGTGGGATACGCACAGGATTTGATTTCCCCCTTATCCATGTGGCTTGGTGAATTTCCCTGGTTGGTGAGCCACCTTTCACTGCCCATCCCATTCAGCAGTCATTAGGACTTTTACCCTTTTCTTTGAAACGTCTTCTGTGTCAGGTCAGTGAAAAGACCACCTACTCCAAACCATACTGGGGTTGGAATAAGGTGAACCACAGGCGATATGTTGCCCTTTCACCGTGTGCCAATTACTAAAGAACATTACTGTAGCTACTAGGAAACATGGATCTCGATGTCATTAATTAGTGTGTATCTACTCTGAGGTTCTCCACTAGGGTTAGAGTGAGGAGGCCTGTGTGGTACATTCCAGGCATACGGTGAAATGTTCTAGGGAAGAAGAGTCCATTCAAATCAGAAAAATTATGGAATGCATGTCACAGATACTTAACTAGAGAAAGAACAAAACAGTATTTTTGCCTCAATGCTTATATAAATATATAAATGATAATCTTGTACATAAAAAAATGCTATGACTGTAAAAAAAGGAAAGTTTTATATTTTTGTTGGGTTTGTTTTGAGATTGTTTGGGTTAATTATTAAATCCTAAGTACTTTCTTGCACTTTCTTAAAGATCCGGTGCAGTCAAAAACGTGATTGTCTTTTTTTTAATAATATTTCCACAGTATAGGATCAAAATGACACTCTGAAATGGTGAACATTATGATAGCGCCCTTTTTATGAAAGAGCAGTTAAAAAAAATTAAGGAATTTCAGCATGTTTGGGTGGGATGGTACCTTTGGCCAACTGCATGATGCATCAAGGTTGATTTTATTATATTAGACCAATGACTGTTCAGCTAGGTAATGGGTTAGGTTCTAGAGCATCAGCCAATAAGGTCTGTGTACTGACAAATATTCAAGTAGGTTTCATAACACCCACACAGTCATACTGAGCATTTCAAAGGCCAAAGGAGGCTCAGGGAAATAAATTATATAAAAAAATATTTTGGAGTTATATTCCAAAAAGGAAATGCACAGTGATTTATTAAACATAGTGATGACGTAGAAATACATTTTAAAAGACTGCATGGGGGCTTTAAACTGTGCTGTTTGTGTTCAGCTTGCGTGAAACACCTTTGTCCAGCGTACTGAAATGTGTAGGGGAATATGTAGTTCGGAGAGTGTTTGCACAACGCAAAACATGGCAGAGGCATCATGGTGGAATGCAAATACCTGGCTGACATGATGTAGGACTGTGAAATTTAGTTATTTAATGTAGACATTATAGGCATTCTGAATATGTACATTTGCAAAATGTTTTGCCAGTGTGTGCCAATACTCTCCATACAAAACTGTATTTTCCAGATGAATTATGTATCCATCGTGCCTACATTGGGCAGGAGTATGTGCGCTATCTGTAAGGAGGATTATATATAATATAATTTTTTATTTTACTGACAACGCCAAAAGCAAACTGAATCGGGAGAAAAAACGTCCTATGTTGTTGAGTTTGAAACATATTTAGTGAGACTAGTCCAAAATCATAAAGTCTGTCTTGTCATGAGTTTTCTTGTGATCGGATACGCACCATGATGGATGAATAAGATTGCATTCTGATTTTTTTTTCTATGTTTATGTGCATTTGCCCAGTTTGTGGGATGAACAGCTATGGTGATCACTATCTATTCAATGGCACAGACAGTGAGAGACCTGCTCTGCAGCTCAGCCTTTGTTTACGTAGCTAAGATAACATGTATTACATTTTAACAAAAATACTGAACCAAACCCCTTAGTTTGATGTGTTAATGTGCAACCAAAACCTCCTTGGCAAAAACATCAACATTTATGACAGATATCTTCAGTTACGGTTATCTTAGATACATTTTCAAGCAAGTGACTGACTTCCTTTAAAGGTCTCTCACATGGGACAAACATCAGAAACTGCCACTGTGAACCATACCTCTGACTGAAATCTGTATCATAATGAGAAATGAAAAACACACAGAATCAGTGTGTAAGTCACTCTTTAAGTTGTCATAAACCAAAATTCCATGTACCCCCCTCCCCTTTGAGTTAACAAATGTATATTTGTACAATATCTCAATAAGTAATGTTTTGATTTCTAATAAAGCATTTGATGAAGAGCCACTTGGTATGATTGTCCTCTACTTCAGACTTGCAGAAAAACACAGACCAATTCCTGGAAACATACAGTATGCAGCCATTTCACTGACAATTAAGAATTGTGTCTGCTTTTTTGTTTGGGACCTGGCTTAACACGTGTCTGGGAGACCAATCTCGAATCCTGGTCCCACTGGCCTCCTAACCTCTGTACCACCTCTCTAATCAATATTCTGCACAATACACCATAAAACACACAGCAAATGAAAATAGCTTTTTTCCTTGTCTGGATAGAAGGAATAAAATGCTCTGAAATACAACTGAATTACTAGAACAGCAATTAAATGATATTTATTCTATAGCTATGCATTTAATTAAATCTGATAGGCAACATTTTAATAACCTTAAAAAAAATGATGTTTTTCCAGTTTGAATAATTACTCTTCTATTCGGTGGGGCAGTGAAGGACATACTGTAGATAGAATGACCATGAGGGTACCATTTGAAGCACCAGATGGGGTCTGCATGCTGTGGTTCCCTTCAGTGCGGCTCTTTAGCAGAATAGACACGGTCCATCTGTATGTCCTAGCAGATTAGGGTGTCTATAAGAAAAGTCATAAATATCCATTATAAAATCAGAAACTGCTGGACAGTGAGACAGCTGACCTTCTAATTGAATTCAATTTTCTGCGACCGCGGCAACATGCTACAACCGACCACTGTCTTCCTTATTAATCCCCTCACTCATGAGTTGGTTTTACTCTGATGCTGAAGTAACACACTGTATATTATTAATACTTAGGCACGGTGAAGTAACATCTGGACAAGAAAGGCTACATTGAAAATAAATGAAGGACAATGATGCCGTCTAGTGGTAAAGTATTGCAATTACATGATCTCTTGGAATCCTCATCGGTGTTTTTAGTCTGGGTGTAGTGCTAGCACACCTCATTCAACATCATCAGTTATTGCGAGACCAAGGTTTCAATTTTGCTCACGAATTATCACACATTGCACAGAACGGTGCAATCGGCCAGTACAGTCCAGTTTTCGGGATTTAGTTATTGAATGGTTGTCTTGACATGTCGTGACTCCATGTGGTGGTTTGGACAACGGTGTTTCCAGTCTAGACTTCCCGGTTGAGCAATCAGTGTGACAACAATCAGAATGGCAAAGAATGAGAGTTAATTGCTGCTGTGAAACAGGACCTTAATCACAAATGTGTTTTAGAGAACATTTTGCGTGTGAAATAGATTAATAAAACATGTTTTTAAAGAAGCACTTGTGCATACATGTTTTTATGTGAATAATGTCCTTGAAAATCTTTAGAAAAGCGAAAAGAAACCTGGCTAATGTCACGATAGCAACCAAGGCCGTAATTGCATATATTGGGGTGGGGGGCATCGACAGGCAACCACGCACCGCCGTCCAAAATGAAAATTGGCAAATGTAATCATAATCATAACTAAACAAATTGCCATTATTGCAGTTCTAGTTTAACTTTACTCCTGTTCTGCGGGTAGTTTGTCCAAGTGGTGTTGCCGTACCCCAGCAAGCCGTTGATCGACTGCGGTTGGTAGGCACCGGTAGGAACAATCAATGTCGAGCACAATTGTCTCTCTATTTTAGTACTTTCAAATGTATAATAAAGAGGAAAACTAGAATGTAATATGGATGTTCCGTATTGTTACGATTGTGATAGTTTTAACATAAACACGTAATTTTGCACTAGAACTGTAATTGTGGAAATAAATAATATTTAGCTAGAAAGTGTCATTACACCTATATGCATGGAGTGTAAACAAAGGTTTTTGGTGAAAACTGACCGTTTTGCGAGTGCTAATCAATCAACCATCCCTAAAGTTATTTATTCATAGCTGAGTTTCCTGAAAAGCCACACTTTCACCCAGCCACCGACAATGGTGCTCATGTGTGTCTTTTTTGATTTGTCAGAAAGCCAATATGAAGTCTGAGTAATGTGTCAATAATTTATGTTGCCCTGCATGTGTCATAATTTAGACAGTAGTCTTTTTTCATTGATTGCATATTAGTATAGTATACTGTATAGCTGTATTTGGTAATGATAAATAGCACTGTTAGCTTTTGTTTGATTGATAAATTGAAAGCCATTTTATTAGTCAGTTATCATTCACAGTGAGTGTAAGTTTTAAGCTAAAGGAGGGGTGGCAGTGACATTCATACGTTTTGGGCAGCCTCAGACAAGAAAAAAAGTAAGCTGAGAGCAGTGAGAAAATGAGTACCAGTCAGATGATAGTATGCAGTAGCCCAAAGGTGAGTCAATGTTTACTGATATAATAATCATTGCAAATCTGATCAGAAAGGGTTGGTTATCCATTCCTTAGCATCATGGCAAGAAACACCACATGTTTACTGATATTATTTATTTAATGTTCACTCTGGGGTGTTTAGAGTCAAGTTAGAGGGAGATAGAGAGTGTGAGGACGCCAACAGGGCAGGGAGTGCAGGTGACATGGAGGTGAGTGAGAAAAGGGCCGAATATTGATGTCCTGATATCACAGTGTTGGTGTTGTTCCTACAACATCATACTTAATGATGGTACAACTGAGGTTAGACTTTGGCACAGGCCCCACAGAGACTAGGTTTAGGTACAGTTGTCTCTGAGGTTAGGGTTAAGGTCAAAGGGTGAGGGGCAGGGGAATATTATGTCATTGGTCTGGGATAATTAACTATAGGTCAGTTGATATGATTGACCTGGAGCAACATTAATTATGATGTTGAAGAAATAATAACATGGCAATATCAAATTGTGTAAATATTGATGGTTAAGACATTTATATATATATATATATTTTTTACTCCACAACCTTGATACTAATAGCCTTGATAGTAATAGTAAAATGTGGTTGTATGGGTAATTGTAGTGGTAGTTGTATAGGTCATTTTCACAGGAATATATTATATTATTATTTAGAAATTGCACTTCCATAGCTAAATGTTGACATGTATGTGCTTTTTTCATCTGTAAATATTTTTTTACCCAAAGTAGGCTTTTAAGACATGATTTGTACGTACTGTACAGAGTCAGAGTGTTCGCTGAAAGTTAAAAAATGTTAGTGCAAAATGTACCTGACTTTTGCAAATCAGGTACATTCAAAAACATTTTTTTTATCATCTATAAAGAATAATAGGTGGGACTATCATCGGTTTTAATAAAAGTGTTTTCTAACTTTCTCGCAGGGCGTGGTGGCAGGTGCCTATAAGCACCCATTTGCGTAGCCTCCACTATTCCACCCCCAGTGAAGTGTAGCGCGATACTCTCCGTGCGCTCGCTGCCATCGATGCAGGCAGAAGGACAGGCAAAACAGAACATTCCGCCGAGTGTAATCTCTAACGTTTGACGTTTTGCACCCCCTCCCGCATTAAGCAAACGCAATGGCTCTTGCAAACCATGGACATTTGATTCCCGAACTGAAGCTCGAAGAGGCTGAGGGGGAATGTTTGACGAGAAGCATCAGTCTGGGCCACTTGCAGCGTTTACATCAAAGGAGCAAGCCGCCTTCACCGACTGGGTCTAATTCGAGAGGACACAGGTAAGCCTACTCGTCAGTACTACGTTTAAACGTGAACGACACGTAAAAAAACACAAATACTCATCCAAACCCCATAATGTCACGTAGGATTTAAACTGTATTGTAAGAAATCGATTACTGTGTGTAGGCTAATGTTTCTAGTAAGGGCACAAACTCTTTTGTAAGTATATAGTAAACGGAAAACGAATGTGTTCGTAGGTATTAGTGTAGCCCAGAGGCGAATCCACGGCTGGGCCAGAAGGGGCCTGTGCCCTGCCAGATAGAGTACTGGCCCACCCAATCAGGTTGGCTTAAAAATACAAATAAAATAAAATTGATTTGTTGTTTGTATTGTTTTCTAACAAATCAGAAATGTTGAAAATGGCAGTAGGAGGTACATCTAATCTAATTGGTTACATCGGGATCCGATATTTTGATTAAATGTGGTTAGGCTGTCAGACCGATGTCAATTATCCCTACAGTATAATTTCTGCCCTTAATTATGCACTGTTTTTGGTTTCTGTAATCTCGTTCTCTCTCGATTCCTACATTCCTCTCAGAATATGTGGCCTGTAAGTAATATTTACATGTTGATCATTTGTTTCATATGTCTTTGGTCGTGGTCATACTCGGAAAGGCTGTGTGTTGTCAGCGGTTGTAGTGGAAGCTGTTGCGGCGCTACCTTCCCTATGGTTTCTACATAATAAAACCGTTTTTTTACAACAACTTTGATGTCTTATAAATTGGACAACCAAACTGCTGACAAATGTGTAATGTCTGTGTATAAAGTATACCCCGATATATAACATGTTCATAGATGCCCTGATTAAGGTCTGATGATCAAATGCTATTATAATATTACGTTTGGTTGTTGTGAAGTGTTTTGCTTTGATCCATATTGTGCTGGGACTCCTGTTAATGTATGTTAGCACTTTGTAGTGTTGGTGTCCTCTGTTTGAAACACTATTAACAACAGAGGTTAACCTGGATATTTCTGATGGGAGGACAGGGAAAGTCACATTTAGCAGAGACCAGGGAGAAATTCTACCTGTAGTAGGCTTGCCATTTGATATTAGACAGGTCGTGTTCCTTCATGCCAACAACTGTGGCAGGTTTAGGAGTAATAAGCAGAGGCACTACTGTTCTTCGAGCAGTGGATCCTGAAGGACATCTTTGAATTGCTGCTTGGCCTGGGAAAGGCAGCGGAAGGTGGGGGTTGGAGTGGCTGTGACCCTTTTCACTGCTTATGGTATTGAGTCCACTGAGTGTCCTGCCTGTTCCAGGACACTTACACCGATACAGTACATTTCAGGGTTGGCCTGTAAACTTAGAAACGAAACCACATCATGCAGAATGTGAAACAAAAACCACTTGATTTTTCGGAATAATTATTTGTCATGAGACAATGTTTTCTTAAGATGTCATGAAATTACAGCCACTAAATATCAATCAAACATTAAAAACCAAAGTTGTCACCGTGTTCAGTGTAATATGCACCTTCAAAGTCCAGCACAGAAAGTCACTTTGTATCTGGCATTTTGTATCAACTCACTCTAGTGGTAAGTCAACATTTACGGAATGGACTCAAATTGACCACCCGGTTGGTTTAGCTTATCTGTCCCCTTTGTTCCCTTGACCTTGGCGTTAAGATGTGTAGAGTTATGATTATGAGGTGTGAGGGGCATGTTTCAGCACGGTGACAGCATGTCTTTTTCCTTGGTTGTTTGTACTAGGTCTGAGGACACAGTAGGCCAAGCAGCCGTTACTGGCAGTTTTCTCTCCAGACCCAGGGTCAGTATGGACTTTGTGTTCCAACCAAAACACATGGTCAGGATTTGGCTGCTGAGGTCATTCAAAATATTGTGAAAAAACTGTTTTAATAAAATGTCCTGTCTGCCAGCAAGAGGGTAGTGAACCCTTTTAACATTAAAGGTTACACAGATTGTGAGGTAGGGATGTCTTTATGACGATGAATCACAATGTCGATTCGGACCTCTGCAAATGTTGTGTATGTGTGCCTTATTGTTTTGTGTGCATACCTTATTCAGAACCACTGGGTCAGGACTGGGGCACTTTAAGACAATCTGGTATGCCATTAAAGGGGCACTGTGTAGAATCCCGCCTCTAAACAATAACAGGCCTCTGCCTTGTCTTCCCTTACTGAACAAGACCGGAATAGCACTGGCTAGTCCAGGGTGGTTTAGGGTGGGAAGGATAGTACTGTGAGTGTCTAACGCCTGTCTAAGGAGATTGCAAGTTAATGTAAACTGATAGATGTGCCGGCGAGAAAGATTAAATTGGGAATATGTCTGTCACTGATTCATTTTGTAGAAGATTTGAAACATGAACTTAAAAGATTAACTGCAGATGTCTACTGGCCATTTTTGTTTATTTTTATGCTAGTAGTGCAGTATAAATCTTAGATATTGCCCCTTCAAAGTAAATGTTTTGCTTAGTTATTATCTGGATACTAACTGGAAGCGTTAAGGAAGAAAACGGGCTTAATGGCTGGGAATGATTTCTGCTTCTGAATTTATGGATAGGAACTGTAGGAAATGAGCCATTGTTACTGTGACACACTGAAAAGGGAGGTTTTTGCAGATCCTCCTTTTGTGTTAGAGGGGTTTAATTAAGGGAAAAGAAAAGAGAGATTATTATATGATCTTTGGAGTCCCAAACCACTGAGGCCACAGAGGATGACTCTAAAGCTTACATACTGTAGTCGGATTTCATGTGGAATAAAACGTACCGCCCCGCCCTTAATCCCAAGTGGCATTTCTCAGCATACCACCATATCAGTGAAATATGCTGGAAGAGTATAATGGCTGGGGCATGTATGGCTGCCACTAGAACTGTATATTCTGACTGTCTATCCTGAGACATATAGTTGTGATTTGCATGCAATTGTAATGTCCATTATTTGCCCATAACTTTGATTTTCAGGTTGACCTTCCTGAGGAATTATACAAAATCCATTCCTATGCCTTACAGGCAAGCCTACATAAGCTCTACAGCAACATTCAGATTGCGTAACTACAGATACTGTATGTCCTGAAATAATTAAAGGGACCAAAGTAATTGAGCAATTGACTCAAAAGCTGTTTCATGGACAGGTGTGGGCTATTCCTATGGGATTTCTTCAATAAAGCAGGTAAAAGTTCTGGAGTTGTTTCCAGGTGTGACATTTGCATTTGGAAGCTGTTGCTGTGATCTCGCAACAAGCGGTCAAAGGAGCTCTCAATGCAAGTAAAATAGGCCGTCCTTAGGCTGCAAAAAAATCCATCAGAGAGATAGCAGGAACATTAGAAGTGGCCAAATCAACAGTGTGGTACATTCTGAGAAAAAATATGCACTTATGAGCTCTGCAACACAAAAAGGCCTGGATGTTCATGAAAGACAACAGTGGTGATTGATCGTAAGATCCTTTCCAGTGTAAGGAAAACCCCTTCACAACATCCAGCCGAGTGAAGCACACTCCCCAGGAGGTAGGCATATCATTATTCAAGTCTACAAGAAAGAGAAGACTTCACAAGAGCAAATACAGAGGGTTCACCACAAGTTGCATATCATTCATAAATCTCAAGAATAGACTTTTCCAAAAACATTTAAGAAAGCCAGCCCTGTTCAGGAACAGCATTATTTCGACAGATGAAACGAAGATCTAGCTGTACCAGAATGATGGGTGTAAAAAACTATGGAGAAAGCTTGGAACGGCTCGTGATTTGAAGCATACCACATCCATAAAATATGGTGGAGGCAGTGTGACAGCATGTACATGCATGGCTTCCAATGTCACTGGGTCACTAGTGTTTGATGATTATGTGACAGAGGACAGAAGCAGACAGATGAATTCTGAAGTTTATAGGGATATATTGTCTGCTCTAATTCAGCAAAATTCAGTGACGTTGATTGGACGGCGCTTCACTTTACAAATATTATGAAAGCAATCCAGGTGTTTAAGGCGAAGAAGTGGAATATTCTGCAATGGACGAGTCAATCACCTGATCTCAACATTGAGCATTGATCTCAACAAAACGTAAGGCCGAAAGACCCACAAACAAACAACTGAAGACAGCTATAATATAGGCCTGGCAAAGCATTACAAAGGAGAAAACCACGCATTTGGTGATGTCCATGTGTTCCAGACTTCAAGCAGTCATTGCTTGCAAAGGATTCTCGACAATGTATTAAAAATGAATATTTTTGCATAAGAGGAGCCAGCCTAGATGAGCCAATGTCTCTTACTGACTGACTGACTGAGTGATTACCCCTTGGTTAAATAGCATAGTGGTTAGAGATGTGGATTACCGAGCAATGGGATCTGCATTGCTCGGTACCGTCCCAGTCAAAACACATTATGCTTTAGGATTTGTTCGGAACAGACCAAAGCTTAGTTGGCTACAACTTTCAGTAACTATGTTAAAGGAAGCCTAAAATATAACTTTTTACTGTTATATTGCGACTATTTATGGTGGATTTTTGACTTATGCATTAGGAGTTTTTCAGGATAGAAAAGAAACGTAGCTGGCTACATGATTTTCTCGTCTTTTCTCGTCAATTATCATCACGTATATTGATAGTTATTGTATCAATGTCCTTCACAAATGGCTACTAAGCTGTTAAAACAGCCAGTGGCAAAAGCCATGCATGTCACAGATGTCATTTGTGGTGGATGTAAACTTAATAAGAAATGTTAGTCAGTTTTTACACAATGCCTAATGGTGTCTAGCGACATTTTCAGACTTAGCGTGATGTCAATGTGTGACAAAATTATCTAATGTTAAAATAATAAGCCAACTCTCAGCAGCTGTATGTCTCTGTCAAGTAGTGGTTAAAGACTCAAACTCTTATGTAGAAGACCCGGGTTTGTGTCCAGGGGAGGGCAACAATGTTCTTCACCTTTTTATTGCGGGCCAGATGAACTAGGGTTGCTTGGTTTCATGTTTTCATGGTTGTTTTCATGGTCAGTTTTGTCCAATTACATTTGAGCCCCTGAAATATGGGAACTGTGTAAAAAAATGGTTGCAATTCCTAAATGTTTCATACAATACTTTTGTTCAATTTTGTCAGTGTCCAAATATTTCCAGACCTAACTACCTTCCCTGCTACATTGAAATAGTCCAACACATTGGTTGTATACACTCTACTCGTGCTGTTGGCTGCTGCTGGTAGTTGTGAGATTTCTGTCCCTTGGCACTCTGTCAAGTTAGCCTTGGAGGGTGGCCAGGCATGGGACAGAGAGCACTGGTGCAATCTGATTTGTGTGCTGCTGACACGCTGGCTTGCTTCCGACCCAACCGGGTTTCCTTGCCCAGGGGTATACGGGCAGCCGCGGCCAAACATCATGTGCATTTGGGAGCAACAGTGTTGCTATTGGACTGCCCAGAGTCATTGCTCTTCAAATCACCATGCATTCCATTCGACAACTGATGATGTTTTGAAGATAAGCATATAAACTCTGAACACCGTACCTAGACCCAGCTGGTCCATTCAGACACACTGATTACAGTACATACAGACAGGCTCTTCCTCTTGACCACCTGGAATTATACTTCTTGACCACCTGGAATTATACCAAGAATTGTCTTGCACATTGTCCACCAATGGTAGGCCAGGGAGGAGGGGGCGCAGTAAGACATCTTCATATGAGTCAAGGTGTGTAAGTCAAGCTGAACATACACCTGTGGCTTCTAGGAGAACGTTTAACTAGAGCTCAGGCCAGTTTTGAATCTTAACGACCGTTTGGTTCTGTAATAACAACGTAGAGTTGTCTTTGCAGTGATCGCTGGAATATTCACAATGACTTCTTATTTTAATTTATTTTACAGAATACTTGGTGGTCCAACAGAAGAACTGCCGAATATTTTTCTAGGCAATCTACAATGAAACACATACACTATATCAAAACTATATAAAAAATGTTTTAGATGTGATTTAGGCATGTTTTGAATATAGCTCCCTGATGGTCACTGAAATGCAACTTGATAAAAATATACACTTTACAGATTTTCATATATATAATGCTTATAAAATGTTTAAGCTTAACGTGTATTGTTTGTTGCGTAATTCCAAGTCATACTTTGCAAATTGATCAGATTTGAAATTCTAGTGCTTTCTTTGAGTGAGTGAGTGAGTGAGTGCGATAGAGAGTGAGTCACATTTTTCATTTGGTCCCCATGAGTGTAGTTAGACCTACTGTATATAGTTATAGTTAGACCTAAATCACACACTATTCAAAACATTGTGCACTACATTTGATTTGGAGTCCCTGGGGCCTTCCCAAGTACACTGTAGAAGACATATGATGACTTTAGGGATGGAGACAGTTACATTATTGACTCTTTTAGCCATTAGCTGCAACCTCCGGGAAAAGACTAGCTAGCTGGCAAAATTAGATGCAAATCTAGCATTCTTGGGAAATAGCAGTGTAGGAGCCACTTTTTGAATAAGAGATCAGGTTCTTGTAATGCTCACCCAGGCCGCTAATTGGAATGTAATGTCAATATATGGAACATTAGCAAATACAATTCTTTATCTAACCCACAGTATCCTATTATGTCTTTCTGCAAAAACAGGACATGCCTTTTCTTGGTCATCTTGCAAGGCAGAAATGTAACAGTTTAAATTTCTTTTATTGACAGAACTGTCTGGTACTTTGTCAGATTGTTGGAACGTTTTGTCAGTTGCGTGGTATTGCATTGTGTCATCCCCTTGTGATTTGCCTATAGTGCAAACACTTGGACAATCTTTTGTGGATAGACTGCAACACTTGAGGGCTAGTGCAGCATTATGCTGGGATTTGTCCTCAAGCTAGGTTAGTGTTTCCTATTTAATTAATGGAAATTCTAATACCTGCAACATGCATTGTGAATGAATCGCAGCATGGGTAAAATGTATGAAGACAAATTAAATCATCTCAGCTAGGAATGTCATCTTATTAATTGGTACTAAATGTACCACTGACAAACATGTCAGTGTGTATTTATGTTTGTGTAGATGGTCAACCAATCGATGTCGATGTAAAAACACAAGTATCGGCCAAACATTCCTGATAATAAACCAGAGAAAGTGTATCTTGAGAAATGTATTAATGATGGCCCTGGTTTTCAGTAAACAGGTTTGTATTAACCAAGCTTTTTCAAATGTTGTCAAGAGTTTGTTGTTCAAACATTACATACACAATACAGTAGGATTGTGAGTTTAACAGTTTGTCAAATGTCAACAGATCAAATGATACTTCGATGAATAAATGGGGCCTTCTAAAGGTATGAATGGTTTAGTATTTTCTGTCAACCACCTCAGTTTGACCAGAGTTTGCTGAGTAAGCAAACTTTAACACATTAGATCATTTGAGGTCCACTGCATCATGCTCTGTTATAGGAACTGGTCCACACATGACTGCAAGGCCCTACAGCAGATGGTGAAAACATCCCATCTCTGGGTGGGGGCTGTTCACCCACCCATCCAGGTCTTTTACCCAGAGCTCTGTCTGATGAGAGCCTGCAGCATTGTCAGAGAACGTTCACGTTCCAGCCACGCACTTTTTATTACGACGAAGGGGAATGTAATCAAAGCATAGGGCCTCATGCTAAGAGGATTATAGGGTGTTTTTAGCGTAGGTGACCACTTGACCCGTTTGGCCACCTACGCTGACTCTTTTCAACTGGACACATGGAATCAGGTATGCCCATACGGAAGTTATATATTGACATTCTGTATTTTGAAAACATATATTTAATAGGTGCCTATATTTTTTTTAAATACTAATATATGTACTGCATTAGTAATATATGGCCATAAAGTGAGGGGGGAAAAGTATTTGATCCCCTGCTGATTTTTTTAGGTTGGTCCACTGACAAAGAAATGATCAGTCTATAATTTTAATGGTAAGTTAATTTGAATAATGAGAAAAAGAATGACAACAAAACAATCCAGAAAAACCCATGTCAAAAATGTTAAACAGATTTGTATTTTAATGAGGGAAATAAGTATTCAACCCCTCTGCAAAACATGACTTTGTACTTGGTGGCTAAATCCTTGTTGGCAATCAGAGGTCAGATGTTTCTTGCTCTTTGGTCTTGGCCATGGTGGAGAGACTGGAATCTGATTGATTGCTTCTGTAGAGAGGTGTCTTTTATACAGGTTACAAGCTAAGATTAGCAGCTCTCCCTTTAAGAGTGTGCTCCTAATCTCGTTACCTGTATAAAAGACACATGGGAGCCAGAGAGCTTTCTGATTGAGAGGGGATCAAATACCTATTTCACTAATTAAAATGCATATCAATTCAGAATTTTTTTGACATGCGTTTTTCTGGATTTCTATGTTATTTGTCTCTCACTGTTCAAATAAACCTACCATTAAAATTACAGACTTATAATTTCTTTGTCAGTGGGCAAACGTACAAAATCAGCAGGTGATCAAATACTTTTTCCCCACCCTGTATATTTCATACATATATGTACATATTCGATTTTGTCCATTTTCAAATATATTTTTATGTCTTCAATACACATAAATATATTTACATAAATTACAGAATTATAGTTTGTAATATGCATTTAGCGTTTAATTCTAACTGATATATTTCCATATTTGTATTGTTTCTTCATGTGTTTATGTTATCTAGTTGTTTCTTTGAAGTACATTTAAAGAGAGGAATGGTATTCGTGATACAGTGTTAAAATGTACTCATAGTGTTTTCATAATGAGTCTTTTTAAATGTATACTTGGAGTACAGTGGTTCATTATATAGAAGCTAAAAAAGGTGCTATTTGCTGCTTGACAGAGACTAAAGTCAAAACTTTGTTATATTTTCTATACATGGCAGTTGTAAGATATTGTGAATAAACATCCTTTATGTGCATATATGTTTTGCATGAGTTCTCTGTGTGGGTGGATATGGATTGGTGTATTTAATTTATATGGTAATATAATAATTTTGTAAAATGTTTAAAAAAAAAGTGTGGCTTTGCATCAGTGGGGCTAATAATGACTTACTTTGATGTTGAATCTCAGTCAGTACCACTAGATGGCATATTTGGGTTGTGCATAGAAACTGACTTTGCCATGGTATTCACTTGTGAAACACTGTGTAGTTCACACCATTGTAAAACAGGTTGCAATGGAAAACATTTGTCATAGAATTAAAGGATTTCGTGTTGGACAAATGCAATTTAGTCTCTCCCTGTTTTGGCCCAGTTGAGTCAAATTGAATGCATTGCCCTGTTGATCACTGGTTCATTAGGGGACCTTGTGAAAATTGTTTTGGGATTATTATTTGTTTTGGGACTCCTTTGTGTCAAAACACTTGCCCAAAATGTTATTTAAGTTTCATGTATTCAGTTTTAATACATGTTTTGCCATAAGCCGACAAAATCCTTTACCAATTTTATAACGATTGAAATGCAGTTCTACCAATCCACACATTTTGTCAGAACACCGTCTGCCATTTTAATATGATGTTAGATGACAAAATGCATGTGGGCCCATGGGAAGGTGCCCGGCAGCCCGGTCCACATTCAACCATGATTTTCACAACTTTAGATTGTTAGCTTGTCTAGCAAACTATCTAAAAACTGTCCGCTGACATGGCTAATCAAATTACTATCAGTGATTGACATAACAGAACTTGCACTTGAGCTGTCACAATGCATTTCCACTCGGTACTCTCGCCAGCCTATTTTTAGAAGTGTATTCCTCTAGCACGTTGCGTAACCCCACTCTCTAGAATTTTGGATCTGTATTCCCCACGTTGCATAACTCCCTGTCTCTCCCAGTGGCGCCCAGTTTCTTCCGTCAACACGACACACAGTAATGGCCCCAACAGCGCGGACAATGGAGTGTTCCGAGACGCCTGCCGGAGAATGAGTCAAATCCAGGCCATTATCCGCTGGGTTGGGACAAATGGCTCACTATACCCTACATAGACTCTGGGCCCAGGCCAGCAGTGGTCAAATGTAGTGCATATAGAATAGGATGTAATTTGTAACTCAATCACAATCTGAATAGTCTTCCACACTGCCCCTCAAAAAGGCTGATTACACCCCCACATCCAGCAATGTTCCAAGCAGACAGTTCCACTCTTTTACACCAGGCCTATGGGTTGATGTAAAGAGCTCAAAATCCAATCCAATCTGTTCCTAAGATCTTCTGCAGTGTCATCAACTGTTTAGTGTTAGTTTTAGAATTTGGATCCAGGTGTGTTTACACTGGATTAAATTGGATGTAACTATTTGCCGTCTACCCACCTAATGGCTCACCTGTCACTCCAAGTTCAACAACCCTGAACCAAACTCTTTCTTCAGGACAGAACTGGACTTGTTAGAATATTTCAAACACTATTGGAGTCATTTTTTCCTTTTTTGCATGACTTTTGTCAGTTGCTGGTAGCCAGATAATTGGAGGCATGTACACGCTCTTAGCTTAATTTCACACCAAATTGAATGTGTTTATTACACATTTTGATGATCATGGCCCCTTTTGCATGGCTTCAATCAGAATCTGAGTGAGACAGACAGTGGTAAAGGGAAGTTCATTTATTTTGCCACATGGACAATGCCCAAATATTTAACCAAGAGCTTAAACAACCTATGTTCTGAAGAAAAAACAAATACAAAGCAGTACATTTAGGAGCATTTGACGTCAAGTAGGTGTTTTGGTCATTTATGTTTGGATTTACTTCTGTGAGGAGGTCAGAGGCCAAGATGACAAAGTTGTATTTTTGCTTTTTGACCCAGATCGCTACTTGTCCGGTTGTTCCTGATCCTTTCAACGTGTCATCTAGAATCAAGTGAACATGGTTTCCATGGCAACATGAGGCAAAAAGAATACTCTAGCTAGCTGCTGTGGGTATATAATTGTGCACTGCTTTCTTGTGGATAATGTATTTTTTATTTTAATCACCTGTCAAACGGACGCTATAATGCCGAAAGCATTTACAGTGGTCTTGGATGCTGGGTCTGCTATATAGGACAAGCAATTGTTTTGTCCGGTCTGATTCCCTAGTGACACAACTAGACTCATTCATACAGTAACTGGAAATGTGATTATTAAAATGTCAGTGTTTGATATGAGTTAACCTTCAGGAATGTGACTGTATACAAATAGTATGCACATAATTTCATTGTATTTAGGCTTTAATGCCACTGTTAACTGGTTTGAATTGAGAATAGATTAAATAACTCTGGGGTTAATTAGATTAATATTTGGGCATGCAAAAACGTTTTTGTGCTGTTCTAGATAAGATTGAGAGGCACTTCTTTTGAAAGTAGGTCATGCGAAGCTACTGGCTTAAGTGAGTTTCCCCCTTAGGTAGCACTTCATTTGGCAAGTCTTATGGTCCATCATTAAAATGTGATTTTAACACACTATATTCCAGTCAACCCTACAACTTCTGTCAGTTTACTGAAGGATTAGGCTACATTGTAAGAGATGCATTCCAGAAAAAAACATGATCCAATCAATCATTTATTTTTTTTATAAAATAAATGACTGATGACTGTACAGAGCAATAAACGTCTGTTGCTTGCATTTCAGTTTGTTCCCTTTGGCAAGAGCATGACCAGACTAATACTGTTTACCATGGTTTGTTTTGTGTTTGTTTAAGGGTTTGTTGGTGTGTGTTTACTGGCATATTATGTGTCCTTCACTGTTGTGTGAGATTGCCTTTGGATTTAGGCGCCCTACAAAGACAGATGGCTCCTCTGTAATGCAAGCATACATCCA
The DNA here is from genome assembly GCA_016801105.1 of Esox niger. NCBI lineage: Eukaryota > Metazoa > Chordata > Actinopteri > Esociformes > Esocidae > Esox > Esox niger. The sequence goes on from JACXGJ010002920.1 coordinate 21,347, forward strand.
GAACGTTGAGAGCCATCACATACTGTAAGAATGATCTGAACAATGTGAAATGCTATAGGTTATGTACTTCATCCTTGCATAGCACCGTTCAAACAACTTGGTTGCTGTGAATGCATAGAGGCTGAATTTCTACCAAGCTGCAGATACGGCGTGTTTTTTGGAGGATCTGGACTGCTGAATCAGTCAGACCGAGACAGCATGACAGTCCCACATTGCATTCTATTCTCGTTTTTGTCTTCGCGAGGACCCATATTTTTGTGGTCAGACGTAGTGTAATATGTAGGGAACAAGATGCTATCTAAGATGTGGCCCATGCCTTGCTGGGATATATTTACCCACTGGAACACCATGTCACCCTTCTCAACTCGCTGAAAAACAAGTGTAAAAGGTACAGGTCTAAGTGATGTGCTGAGAACAGAGTGCAGGGAAAGGCAAGGGAGGGTTTATGGAAATCAGTACAAAAGTATGCTAGCAGATAGAGAGAGAGGCAAACAAAGAGTGAGATGAAACAAAAGCGAGCAGAGGAGGGAGCTAAAGGAGGGAGCAAGTGCTAAAGAACCAAAAATATTACAATGTGATTCGGGTAAAGAGAGGAGCGCAAGAGAGCGAGGCAGGGTGAGAGCAGGCAAAAGGAGAGCAATAAAGGGCATTGAGACGGAGAGACCTGAAGAGGATGAAACACATCTTAGGAAAGTACTCCCACTTCTTGTGTGGAATGGAACTGAATCTCAGATTTGGCTTTTCTTCATGCACAACTGTGCTTCTCTGAGATGCATTTAGAGTGACTGGACTAGAGGGAGTACAGGACAGGAAATACCTGCTACTCCCTTCTCCCCATCTCTAGTTCTACTCCAGAGGACAGTGCGTAAACAGTGTATAACCACTAACCAAGGAATCTGGAGAAGCGGAATGTGGAGCAGTGAGGTAAATCTAAATTTGTCGTTTGTTGAAATGAATCAGAATTGATTGCTTTTGAATGTTGATTTGTGATGTCTGTGTGAGCGTGGTTAATGTTTCCTATTATTGTGTGAATGGAAGTGAGTGTACATGTGGATGTGACGCTGGTGGTGAACAGGTGTAGCTGTGGTTGTGTGCATTGTGAAGCCCGGCTTTGCGTGTTTATGTATGTGTCATGTGCATGTGTCGTCTACATGTAAGTCCACAGACTGTGTTTGTGACAGCACTGTACAGTCTACAGTATGTGTCAGGGGCCAGAGCACAGTGTGAAGTAGTGTCTACTGTATGAATACTTGTCCGAATGGTAATTGCAAGTGATAAACAGCTTGAAAAGTCACAAGTCTGAGCAGTGGACCAAGGAATCTGATCAGGTTGGCTTTTAAAGTAATTCCAAACAATAGCTTTTTCCAAAAACAAAAAATCAGAATTTTCCTGAAATGTAGTAAACCTACCTCTACCGATGGTGTTTCAGTATTCCCAATGTGGCCCCAGTGTAATCGCATGCCTCTGTCTCCACTTTCCCTTAGTATCCCTTCCAGCAACGACCCTACAGATATTCAATAATGTAATGACTGCATCCACAAAGGTGGAAAAGACCAAACTGAACTGGTCAAAATATAAACTCAATAGGACGTAGAATACGGTCTGCCTACTCCAAAGCTGATGCAGTCATCGCCCTCATAGTCTCATACACATGAAGCCATGGCATTTTACCTGATGCAGCCTACAATGATCCCCACTATACGTTTAGTTGAAGAGCTGCATTGCTGAGTTTGCTGTGCATTTCATTTTTCAGCCTCACACGCTGTACTGCAGCTCTCTGAAACTGTCTGAACCTCTGCTGCAGTACATAAATGCCACTCACTCAATGATCTGTTGACGTTTCTTTGACTGTTAGAGTCTTGAAATTTCAGTGACCCGTTGTTTTCGTGGCATCTTGGTTTGTTTCCCTGCATGTAGGTCTATGTCTCCATACAGTATGGTCTCTCTTCTGCAGAGAGGTAAAGATATATAGGGGAATTCTTAAAGCCCCCAGTGGGTAAAGATGGTGGGTTGTCTGAGGGCATGGATGTTGAGACCCGTCATGCAGTACATAAAGGTCGACAGAGAATCTCCTCACCTCCATTTTCTTTTCTTCCTTAGCTCTCATGCAAAATGTGAGAAGTAGATGACAAAGTGTTGCTTTGCTAATTGTCAGGTCTTTTTATATTTCTCAACCATTAAAGGTTTTGTTGTTGTAATAAAATCAAATCTGTGTGCAGCTTCAAAATTCATTGATCGCGTTAATATGCCATGCATTAAAGTAGAGTCAGTCCGGGCTGTATGTGAGCTTAACAACATTATTTTGAAATACCCATTCTTTAACTTGTAGAGCAAGATCTAAATTTGCATATCATTTCCAACCTGTGTAGGACAATTACAGATATCCTACATAACGCCCATAAAAGTGTGTCTATCAAAGTCGTAGCCTACATACCAGCTGTGAAAAATCATGTTTAAGATAAAAACACTGTCCTTTCTCCGATTCTGTTGGTCTAGTCTAGTTCACCTAGACAATTTCTTTCCCAAAAACACATGATGCCGTGATTACGTTCAATATGAACAAAATTGGTGTCATTACGTTAGTGCTGTTGGTCCGTGACTCACTATTACACTGGTCCTGAACATTTCGCTATTATGTTGGTCCTTAACATAATCGACTGAAAAGGAAAAACGCCATGGTACGAATAACATCTACATTAACGGTTAAGGTTAATTTAGGGTCACGGTTAGTTATACTGGCGTTAGAGTTAGGAATAATAGGTTTAGGTTACCGTTAAGGTTAGGCATCGCAGTACTAAGGTTAGGATAAAGATTCAAGTTACAAATACAGAGAATGCCTGTCTAAACAACGCTATGCTGATATTGAAGCTTGAAAGCTTTGTTTTTGAAATGCAACTGACGCTGTTGGGGGAACTATTCTGCACTGCGCACCAATGAAAGTTTGTCTGCACATCTGGTCCATAACCGTGTAGCTGAGTGTGCAGTCTGGGTGACTGCCTGCATGCAATACACATAAGGAATAAAAAAAATCCTTTAGACCTTACCCTGCCCTAATTATGCCATTACACTGCTGTAGTCACACAGTCTTGACTAATGCTGGGATGTTACTACTAAAAGAAATGTGTTACTAGTAATGAATGTTTTTTTTTTTTTTGCTACACTTCAACAACTATTTATCAAAGTTTAGTTATGCTGCCCCTATATTAAGGGTGGGTTGTTACCAAGGTTATTTGCCAAGTTCAATAATCGGACCATTGATAAACAATCAAGCAAATTGGCAAATATATATATATATATATATATCAAAGAAACACAAGAAGATCATCTCACTAGTATATGTTCTGGTATATTGTATATATATTTTTTGCTATGCTTATTAAGTGTTTTTCACATACCGGTACCTACATTGTGCAATTCCCGCAATATTGTACTGCTGTTCAAAGTAGGGTACAAATAAAACTGGATTTGTAGGTCAGCTATGAAACCATAAGACATGAATACTGTGAAAACTGTCATGGCAACATATCTTTTTACAACATCTCTGACTACATGTATTTCCTCTAAATGCCCGTAATATGCCTTCGTGTATGTTATAAATAGGGCTGGCAAAGTTAACGTGGCAAAGTGCTGGCAAAGTTAATGTGATTAATTTGAAATACTTAACACTATTAATTTTTGTCGTCAACGCCTATTTTCTTTTTGAGCCTTGGCGCCATCCACTAAGAACTTAACTTTAGTGAGCCTTGGCGCCATCCACTAAGAGCTTAACTTTAGTGAAAGCTGACAGGATCGCGCTAATATCACGCAGTTGTTTACCGGTAACTCTCTTGGAGGTTGACTTGACCTGAGCGCTTCACGGGCATTTTTTCAATATATCATTGGAGAATTTGCATTCATGTCGTGAATCTTGTTTACTCGGCAATAGTTTAACAACAGCCTAAAAACGCGTTAGTAGGCTACACATATTTTGTGCAAAGGATATGAGGAACTGGGAATATCTCTCCGTGCGTCCCGCACCCAAGTCACATTACAAAAACCCACCTAACGAAAATTCGAGCCATGGTTCTTCTAGCTCTGTTGCATGAATCTACCTGCTAACACTTTGCCGGTAGGATGGTAAATTGTAATTATTTAATGTTTTTGCTAATCTGAGTTTGGCATTAATGTTTCCACCAAAGCATATTCTCATAGTGAAATTAGCAAACAACTGTGCGCGGCATGAATTACAGATGTGCCCTGATTAAATGTTTGCATATAACATCTATAGCCACCATGACTACATTATGCCATTGCCTATTCAAGTAGTCTTTGATTATTTTAATCGTTTGGCAGCACTAGTTATAACCCACAAACTTTGCGGGAGGCCTATACATACTTTATCAACATGGATCCAAATTTGGCAATTGGCAGGGATAATTATTTGCCCTAGTTGAGGCTCACAAATAGGAAATATTTATTACCTACTTATTAGCCAACTTTATTATGTATTCCTTAAGAATGCGTTGTCCAGGTTATGGATCTATGGAGTATTTTCTGCAGGCTTGTAACATCCCTGGATAAAGATAGTTTCTCGAACTGATGGTTCACACCCTTTATTTGACACCTTGTGTCGGTGAACACACCACAAAGGATGCAAATAAATTCATTAGTAAATCGTGTAACTTTATAGCCATTGTAGCTAACAACCAAGACATGTGGTTAGCAGTAGCAACCTCTATTAGTTTAGACTATAGCGTACAGTAACTTAGAAAACATGAAATATTAACAAATGAAATTAGACATAATTAATCAAACAAACCTTGTTACCTCATACCAGGTGCTAAAGAAGAGTTTGTCACTTATTATATCTCATTTTCTCCGTATTCACTCGACCGTTTTATACGAGAGGAGTGCGTGCTGTTTTTCAAACTTTATTTTCTGCTGCATGTCCTGAGATTTTCGATTGGATTTGGCTTGTTAAAATAGGTTGTGAGAGGAATCTAATGTCAAAGATGTTTCGGCATACCTTCCCAGCTGGGAAGTGGTAGTAAAGGTTGTTGATAATGTGAAAAATCTTGATGTTTCATGTTTCTCCCCTGTGATGACATATATTTGCTGCAGCTAAATGATGCTGTTTTGAACAGCCTTAATGTTTGCACATGTTGGTAACGTGATGCTTTGTGAAAATGTAATCTAATCTCATTACTCTGACTGCTGATGTCGCCTGATGAACTTGCTTGGCGAAATGAGATGTAACAGACCTGGTAATGTAATGTCTAATCAGGCACTACAATTACAGTTAGTTCCATTAGAAATCCTGACCTCTGAAGTTGGTTATAGATCCAAGGGAACATTTTCTTCTGCTTTGTTTTACAGAAGTAGATTGCTAGCATTAAGTTATCGCAGTTACATAGCTGAATGGCTCTTGATGTAAAGCAGGTCCATACAATGAAGGTGCAATACAGCATGAAGCCATGAGCATAGTTTTGTTAGTCTCTGTGGGACTGGTGGCCAGTTGCTGAGGACTACAGGCCGTATCAGAAACTATTTAGTGGCACACAGCTCAGAAGCCCCAGGAGGGATGCAACATATCTAGCATTGCCTGGGAAGTAGAAAAGCATTGTCAGTACAGTGTAAACCCTATAGAAACCCACTCAGGCACAAGCTAAGTTTGTCCAATTAGTGAGCGTGCCCCACAATGTCTTAGTATGGATGCTTATGAGAAAGGCTTGCTCTGATATTCAACTCTCCTGAATCTGTTGGGATTTGTTATAGTTGTGAATTGGCCATAAATACAATTTGACATGACATAATTGGAGAAGAGAAAGATGGTACTGTTACCACCTTTCTAAATAATTTAGCAGGCACTCTTAGTAGATTTTTTTATACAGTATTACAATGAGCTCTTCATTATTTTCACAACAGTAACCTTTGGGCTACAATTTGATCTACACATGGATTTTTGGTATAATGTAACTTTAACACCCTTGAAAGTGGGTGTTTCATGTGTGTTTGTTTGCATGATCTTTCCTTATAATGCTCTACTTTTGATCAGGACCCATGTGGCTATGTCAGGAATAGGGTGGCATTTTGGAGAAATTCCCCACTGGATTTATACTGCCTGAAGTGAAGTTCATATTTGGTAGTACTAATGGAAACGAGAGGGCTGGCATTAAATTGTGCTGTGTGCTGTATGTGTCATGCATTTCCCATTATCTTGTGAGGTGTTTGAGGGTTTTAACTGTGGCAATGTCATCTCCTCTTAAAACACTCCAGAACATGGTTAATCAGCTGATTTAATAGCACAAAATATCAAGTGGATGGAATGTGAAATGAAAATTACATTTGTACCAATTTAATTAAATGGTACTTGTTGGTGGATTGTTTGCCATTGAAAACTGTTGAGGGTGTTAAGTGTATTATTTAGGAAAAATCTGTACTTTAGTAGGCTACTCTGATTAGAATTGGAAATAGCATTTAAGTACATTTCAAATGTACTCAATTTATTTAAAATATATTACATAGAGAAAACATTTATTTCATATATATTACACAAGATAAGATCTGTGACTTTAAAATAAGTTTCATTTTTGGGTCTCTTCCAGGATGACAATACCCCCATCCACAGGATACGAGTGGTTGACTGAATGGTTTGAGTATGACAATTGTGTTATTCATGTGTTATGGCTATTGCAGTGACCAGAGCTCAACCCAATTGAACACCTATGAGAATAGTTAAACAAGAGTTCCCCACCACCATCATCAAGACACTAAATGAGAGAATATATTTTGTGATAATGGTGTTCCATTCCTCCAGAAGAGTTCCAGAGACTTGTAGAATCTATGCCAAGGCACATTGAAACTGTTCTGGCAGCTTGTGGCCCAACACCTTACTGACACACTTCTGTTGGTTTTTCCTGCAATTTGTCACTCGTCTGTATGTTCATTCTACTGCCCTTCTTTAAAGGGCACTGCACCTTAAATTCACTGGGCACTAGGTTGCAAGTAAACGTGTAGTGCATTGTGAGCGGCGAAGGCAAATGCTCCTCTTAAGACAGACAGTCCACACCATACATTCACACAGGAGGAATGTTGCGTAACACACCAGCCAAGGGCCAGAGGACTGCAGGAGGTGACTGAAGTAAAGCTTTAGACAGGATGAATCTACACTGATGTGGAGATGAACAAGGTCTCACTGCCAAGGAGGTTGTGGGGACATTGATGCCCTTTTAGGGAGTCGTGATATATATTTTTTTATATTACGTTGAAGACGATAGATTGCAATTATTGTGCCAAGAGATTTATGGAAAGTAGACTTAATCAGACTTACTCACCACAGTGGGCAATGAGTTGCATATTCATACCGTGTACCACTCAGAGTGGTACAGTGTGCTTGAATACACAACCTAGAATCATTTTGGGCTAAAAACCCATCATAATGTAGAATGCCATGCGATGACAATTCCTCTCATTGTAAGAGTGCAGTGTGATTGGGACGGCCTTCTTAAAGTGATGTGTGGATGTGTGTTAAATCAAATGACCGCCTGATGTCTTTATAGTGCACATATTATAGGGCACCAAGAATGTGTGAACTCTCAATCAATAGTGATGATCAATCTTAGTGCGTGTTGGCTAGTTGCCTTAAAAAACAGTGTCTAATCATTACAGCTCTGAGGTTCACAAGCAAATGTTATTCAATAAAAAAAATATTGCCTGGATATTCAATTTGGTATGGCAATGTCGGACAACATTTTTATGAAATTGGTTTGCCCCACTGCAATTATTAAATAACAATCTTATCACGTCTTGTGGTATTGAGAATATTGTAATGTGACGCCTATCTGTGCCACATTGTTTGCCAAGTGATTTTAGGATGCTGAAACATTTTTTATTCCCCGAACTAAAGACCAGAGAAGTTCGCTTTCACAATAATCTTGTTCAAATTAAACCATATCATTATCAGTACAATTTCCCAGGTCGAATGGAACTGTATTTGTGTACATTTTTTATTGTTTAATAATAAACTACATCAAATATCTGACAATTTTAATTTTTAATATTGTTAATTTAAATTATCACATTTCCAGTGGGCTTTTCAAAATGTTTGCCTTCACACAGTCAAACTGCAAATATTGATTAAGGCTAGGTTATTCTCCCAGTTATAGTCTTCCTGGCTAATAGCTTTCCCATCTCAACCCTATTTTACCACTGGATTGCTGCAAACAGTAGTCAAGCTGTAAGCTCTCAATTTTTGCAGGACCGCATACGCAGGCAAGGCCAACCAAAAAGAGTGTATTTCTCTTAATGAGAAAGTGAGTGCCTGCCTGACTGACTGAGTCCCCCTTGTTAAATAGCAGAGTGGCCAGAGAAGCGGATCTGAGAACTATAGGTCCCGCGTACGAATCTCCTCACAGGCTACACAAATAATGCATTCGGATTTGTTTACGGATAGTCAAGCTTCGCTGGCTACAACATTCAGGAGTTACGTTTTAGTAAGCCTAAACTAAAACTGTTTATTGTATAGCGACTATTTTTGGCGAGTTTCTAAAGTATGCATCTGTGAATGATTTTGGGGGTGATATAGGATAGATCAAAACCCCTTTGTCAGTAAAAGAGTAGGGGTTTCCACGATTCTCGCGTCTTCACTTGATGAGAAAGTCCTTTTCTGGTTCGAGGGACCAAATACATGAATTCTTAATGCTGCTAGATCGGATCCCCAAGCTGACGAGGAGAAAAGTCTGTTTCCGTTCATAGGCTACTACTGTACCTGGTTAAACGAGGGTACAGGGATTGTATTGAGTAATATGCAGAATAGGTCAGCTTTGAGTAGCTTTATCTGCTGAAGCTTTGATGGGAAACCCCTTGAGGATTAAGCTGGTTACAAACGGAGACCTCTATTACCACACTGTGCTTTAGAGCCCCAGCCATACTAGCATACGGCGAATGTTGTCACTAAAGGCTCAATTCTTTGACCATCATCTGAAATAGCTGCTTTCTGGAGTGTTCTGTGATCTACATTGCATTCATAGCTTTAGTCCTATTATTTTGACTGAAATCTTATTTTAGAGAGACACATGCCAGCACTATGAACTGTGGTGTTTATCCGACAGTAATGTAGATATCTATTTGGGTCGTCATGTGAAGGCCATTGTCCATCATGACGGGGAAATCACCGTCCTTGGATAGGGATAGACATTAAGAAGGCTGAGTTGTCAGCATCATCCATTTGGATGAGACCGTGATAGAGATAGCAGTGGTGGGGGATGCAATGGCAATGTCAGCCAGTCCCAAGATGCCTCCTTATTAACTCCACCCTATTCCCCCTTTAGTGTGCTGCATTTGGTCAAATGTCACAAAGACAATAACCTTGTATTGTGAACAATGCAATTAACAGATAGCTAAAGGTCTTAAGATTTGACGCCTTAAAATTAATTTAATATTCCAACATGAATTTGAACACCTGCTATTATGTAGAACAGCGCAATTCACAATTTGACATGAACACATTCAAAGTATTCTTTTTGTCTTAAGGGCAGTTTTCTACAACTTTCACAATTCTTGCACATTTTATTTTGTGGTGACAGAGGAGGGAGCTTATTCCTAAATTGTTACCTGAAATATTTTGAAGATAAAAGTTATTTATTTCATAGACAGTATTAGATTAATGGGGCAAGGACACTTTTCTGATTATTTAGTATTTACTGTTTCCTCTTTTACTCTTCACTTAAAGAGGAAACATTATTGTTTGTGAAATTAAAATATAATTTTAAAACAAAAGCCATAAAACAAAAGCCTGCATCGCTACCAAGATAAACGATACATTGGAGGCAGAGGAGAATTGATGTTGGTGATTAAAAAAATATATTTGTTGGAACGTAAACAAATGATTTGATGATCTCCACCTGTAATGATTAAGCTGTTATAAGAACAGTCGATCTGCCTTATTATATGTTGACTGGGTAGGTTATGTCAAATGGGGAATTTGGCCTGTTGCCCTGCTTTTGGCTCACTCTGCTGCACTACTGTGTAGTGCCGGCGGTGCGAGTCAGTTTGAAATATGCTAATCTAGTAGCAGCTCTACTAGAGCATGACAACTTATAACAGATTCAGGAGACTAAGAGAGATGCATTCATGCTCTTACCAACATTTCCTACTACAGTTAATTAGATGCATCTACCTTTTGTAGAATTTGTACAGTATGTAGTCTGACATTGATGTTGAAGACAATTCAAACAACGTCCTAAATAACTTAAATATTTTTGTACAGCTCTGGAAAAAAATAAGAGACCACTCCTAATTTTTCTTAAATTAGCATCTCTACATGTATTGCAGCCATTCCATTCCTGTGTCTGTTAAATTCCAACACCGGCACACCTCATTTTATTTAGTGAGGTACTGATTTGGTGAAATTTTTGTGCTAGGAGTGGCATAAAGTCGCTCATCAGCAATGTGGCAGACTGGTGGAGAGCACGCCAAGGTGTATGAAAGCTGTGATAAAAAATCAGGGTTATTCCACCAAATATTGATTTGTGAACTCATCCAAAGTTAAAACAATTAGTATTTTGTTGTGATTTGGGATTAATGTTGTCAGTAGTTTATAGAATAAAACAAACATTTTATTTTTACTCAGACACATTCCTATGAATAGTAAAACCAGAGAAAGTCATAATTTTGCAGTGGTCAACATTTTTTCCAGTGCAATATATATATATATATATATATATATATATATATATATATATCTGTCATTGGGCTTTCCCCATGTGTTATGTTTCAGGGCATTGCATGTTCAACATAACTGGCATGATCTGTAAAATAGTGGATACAAATTTGATGGCTTCAGGCCTAGCAGACTGTATGTCAAATTATTCTGACTTCTGTAGAAATATGTTGGGATTTCTGAAGGTGGTGTTTATCATACAAAGAGGTCTCGGTTCTTATGTGAATTGCGTCCCTATTGATCTTCTGAAAATGTCAGGATCTCCCACCCTGGGCCAGTGGGGACTCAGATCTGACTTAGATCTGTGTTCCAAACTGCACCCTAATCCCTGCTTTTGACCATCACCCATATGAAATAGAGTGCATTTTGGCCTGCAGGCAGTGATTGTGCCTCCCACCACAGGGGAATTACAATTTAGAACGATGGAAACCATTTTCTGTACATTGTAGTCAGTTAGGAGACACTTGCAGTGACTTACAGTTTTTATTATTTTTGCACAGACCCCCTGTGGGAATCCAACCCTGGTGTATAATGTGCAATGCACTACTAACTGAGCTACCTAAAACCAACCAGAATGCAAGTCCCATGCTCTGTGTATGTGTGTATCTCTGTGTCTGTGTGTTTTGGTTCATGCATGTGTGCATTTCTGCATTGCCTGTCTTAACCTAGAGTATCTCTGTTTCATGCATGCAACTAACCATACTTAATTTGGTTTACTGTAGTAAACTTAATCTGACTTTTAGGCCATTCATCTGTTACCAGGGACTAGAGCCAGAGGGCGCTGAAGAGTACTCATCTAAATGGGCTAAGGACACCCAGTGACAGCTGGATCTGAAAAGTGCATGGTTCAATAGAGCATGTTTCCAGGACGAGGAATGACACCAGAAGAAGCCATTGTGCATTCATACAGAACCATCTAGTTGGAAGAACAGGAGTAGCATTAAACATCCGCATCCGCTACTTCATGGAATACAGTACGCAAGAAGAGTAAACGGCATCCTCGTGCCAACTGTCAGATGTCTCTGTCTCTGATAATTAAAGTCAAGCAGTCTGCTCGTTCTAGTCAAATTGGAGAGGAAAGACAGACAGGCTGGAAAGGACAGGCCAATACTTTTCTGAAGCTCTGAGGAACTTCCCCGATCTTCCACAATATAAATGGTTTAATCACAAGCCTTGACCAAGTCCTGAATCCTTCAATTCCCTAATACTCTGGACTAAACATCTAAACCACCAAGTATCCTGGAAAACATCCATTCCTACACTATCAGCCTGCCTGGATGCACGAAACCCCTTGTCGAGTTGTTGGTGAGACAGAAGATCATGACTGAGACCCTTCGGCTCCCCTCCTTCCAGGTACAAGCCCCGGGGGACTGGGAGCCCCAGGATGGCGACCCAGGATCGGGTGGATCCGCCGGGATAGAGAAAGTTGAGGTGCCCTCCGGGGCCGGTGACCCTTCAGCCCTCTCCAGTTCTGCCACTCCGTCCCTCCGGCGCAAGCGCTTTAAGATGCGCCGCATGAAGAATGTGCAAAGCGAGAGCGGTATGGCCTCTGCCGAATCTGCGCCGGCTGCAGCGGCAAGGTCGGAGGTCATGAGTAAAGGCCAGGGGTCGCACTCCTTCTCAGGGGCCATGGAGTATTTGCAGCTTCCATCCATTGAGATCACGCCATCCAGTGACGAGGACACTGCAGCCAACTGGTCCAGCTGCTCCACACCCAGTGCTTCGCCGCGGCGTAAACGATTCCTGCTGCGCCGCTGGCTAAATGTGCGCGAGAAGAAGGAGCCCAGCAGTGATAGCAGGTCTGTATAGAAGCTGGCGTGATGTTACCCCTAGGCTCAGACCTGAGATATATCCCACCTCCATTGTCTTATGTCAGATGCCACTGCCCCTCCGCAACAAATGTCCCTCCATTCGATATTTTAGGACTTACTAACTTTGTTGAAATTTGGAAAATTAAGCATTCACCTTTCAAAAAGTGAGAATTTAGTTCCTAATGTACAACATCACTGCTCTTATTGCTATATTTAAGAGCAAATAACATGATTACACCTGATAAATAAATAATTAATAATTGGCTATTTTAAAATAATTGCAATTGGGGGAAAACGTTGTTTGTAGATCACGTCTGCTTCTGCTAGCAAGTAAGCAAGTGGATTCAAAAGACAACAAACAATATTATTGTTATAAAGGTGCGTAGTGGACAAGATCATCAAGCTATCTGACCTGAGACAATGCTTACCCAGTGTTAACTTAAAAAGTTTGATTGTCTTTAGTTTTCTGTACATGTACACACTTACACATTGTGGGATAAAAGTGTACATTCAAAAAAAATTGTGAGATAAAAATGACACAAACATGACTTGAGACCTTTCTTTGGCAGACCTACAGTATGTTGGAGCAGCAATTATTTGATGACAGAGTCAAACGGTCCTAATCCAAGCCTTGGCTGTGGCTCACAGAAGCAGCAAACACAGGCTACACAATTGTCACAAATATCGATTCAGTAGCAGGAACTACCAACCATTAGAAGGAAACACCAGCAAAAGAAACAATTTCCAAAACAGTCATATATACAGATTGGTGTCTGTCGTTACTGTAGGCCCTCTTTCAGGGTATGGAGGGCCCCGATGGTTCCCCACTGGTCTAATTGGAACTCAGACTGCGGGCGATGCTGTCATTGGCAGGCAATATTCTGATTTGATTAATTGAATGTACATCAAATCAGTTTTGATTTATTAATGATAACAGGTCCCAATTAAATTTCTTAAGCGTGAGTTGGATATTTGGTTGTTTTTGCTCTTAACTGTCCTATTCAGGTTGAGAAATGACTGATAATGCATTTTGTGTAAGCTGGTACTATACTATAGCTTGCATATATTTAGTGGTTGCTGTCAAATCTGTATTAAACCTAAAGAAAGGGTGAAATGCACATATAAGGAATAGCTTAAATGTAGACACATTTTGCTGGTGGTCAGTGGGAAGATTCAAAAGCTTTTTAGTTCTATTCCATTGTTACATTAACCTCTTTAACTCATCTATTGCCTGTCTGGTAAATAGACATTTATTGTGTGACTCAAATAATATAAACAGAAAGTTTCCAACCTCTCCTCGACTACCTGATCAGAAAAATATAGTTTTAGAAATAGCTCATTGCTGAGAAGTTGTATGGTTCTTCTGTGTAATTTTAATTTGTGCTGTGAAGTGAGTAAACTCTGATTAATTGCATAATCTTTTGTAGTTCATGGCAAGAAATCTACATTTTAGAATGTGTTTATTTGGCCCTAAATAAAAGGAATTATGTTTAAAGAATTATGTTAAGTGCAGGAGCTGCCTTTTTCCAAGTTGTAAGTCAGAGTCCCAATCTAGGATGCAATATTAGAGTATTATTAGTAATGACATTCATGTCAAATGTTATTAATGTAATAGGCCCTGTCATACAAACTTAATCCTAAATAAACATATTTTAGGCATTACAATCAAATTCATTGCTCTGGCTATTGTGTTAATCCATTTAAATTAATTGCCTTGGAGGGGGAATAATGCCTTTAAAGCAACAGTAGCTAGCTAAATGAAGAGGGCAGCAAAATCGCCAAAAAAAACTTCATCGTAATCTGTGGATTTATGTTGCAGTTGTGGTGAACCATATCAGTCTTTGAGAAACAAACATACCTTTACCTAGGTATATCGTCGTTATTGTGATAGATTTATACAGTTGTGCTCAGAAGTTTGCATACCCTGGCAGAAATTGTGACATTTTGGCTTTGCCTTGATGTTGAAAATATGACTGATCTTGCAAAAAAAACATATTTTTTGTCTTGTTTTTAAATCATAATGATAACAGAAATCACCCAAATGGCCCCAAACAAAAGTTTATATACCCTTGAATTTTTGGCGTTGTTACAGACACGCACACAAGGTGATAAATGTGAAAATGGCAACTAATTGTGAATTTACCACAATTGTGGCTTTTTAAATTGCAATTAGTGTGTGTGTATAAATAGACAATGAGTTTGTAAGCTCCCGTGTGGATGCCCTGAGCAGACTAGATACTGAGCCATGGGGAGCAGAAATGAACTGTTGAACATGGTCATAGTACTGAGTAAAGATGTAAAAGTGTATAGGAAGATATCCAAAGCTTTGCAAATGCTAGTCAATACCGGCCAATCACTTATTAAGAAGTGGAACTATCTGGGTTCTCTTGATATCAAGCCAAGGTCAGGTAGACCAAGAAAGATTTCAGCCACAACCGCCAGAAGAATTGTTAGCGTTACAAAGAAATACCCAGAGGTAATCTCAGGAAACATACAGGTGGCTCTGGCAAAAGACTGTGTGGATGTTTCAAGAACCACAATATGATGATACTTGAACAATATGAGCTGCATGGTCGAGTTGCCAGAAAGAAGCCTTTACTGTGCCAATGCCACAAAAAAACTTGGTTACAATACGCACAACAACACCTAGACACACCTCAAAGATTCTTGTGCATTGTAATTTATAGTGACAAGATCAAAATAGTGATTTATGGTCACAACCAGGTGCACAATGTTTGGAGAGGGGTCAACAAGGCCTATAGTGAGCAGAATACCATCCCCAATATGAAGCATGGTGGTGGCTCACTTATGTTTTGGGGGTGTGTGAGCTCTAAATGCACGGGGAATCTTGTGAAAATTAATGGCAAGATGAATGCAGACAATTGTGCATGGGACGCATGGGACGCTTTTGGACTTTCCAGCACAACAGTGACCCTAAACACAAGGCCAAGTTGAACAGAAAAAGGTGGAGGTTCTAGAGTGGCCATCAGTCTCCTGACCTTAATATCATCGTGCCACACTAGAGGATCTCAAACGTGCGGTTCATGCACAATGAACAAAGACTTTGCATGACCTGGACGCATTTTGCCAAGACGCTATACCACCTGCAAGAATTTGGGGCCTCATAGACAACAATTACAAAAGACTGCATGCTGTCATTGATGCTAATGTGCAATGCACAGTCTTAAGAACTAAGGGTATGAAGACTTTTGAACAGGGGTCAGTTACTTTTTTTTCTATGTTGACATGTTTTTTTGCCATTTTTTAGGACAACTGTATGTTTGCATGAGCTTACTGTTGCAAATGAAATGAATAAAAGAGGCAGACTATAAGTTAAGAACATGACGAAAATGTGTTGTCTTTGGAACGCCATTAATAATGGTTTAACATTATTCATTATGATTATTCATGTTTTTTAACTAAATCATTGCCGGTAAGTGGATGTTGAACGAAATGTCCTCCTGTCGGTTTTTGTTGAATCAGATGTACTGCAGCCAAATGTCCCTTACCGGACTCCGGGCATTTGGCCTGTGATAGTACTCAGTTTTCTGACATGGTTTTCAGAAATTTTAGAAGCATCACTGCTGAAGATGTGGTCTATGTCCCAAATTCAGTCATACTCCCTACATAGTACTCCCCACACATTTTATTTGAATCTTTAATTAAACATTGACACTGCTTATTTTCAGGGCCCTCAAAACAAGTGCACTTTAGGGAGAAAAGTACAATTTGGGACATGGGCCTGCTTGGCTAATTATAAAAGAGTACTGCTGTGTACATTGGCCAGCCAGCCTTTAGTTTGTGGTGCTCTAACACATGAATGGAAGATGGTTTCTGCACCCACGCCTCCTTGTTGTCATGGTAAAGCCTTGCCAAGATGGCTATGGCAGAAACAGACTGGAGGCCAGGATTCTCAGAGGGATTAGTTGCTATGAGATGCTGCATTTTCCCCCTTACTTTTGTGTACTGTATGTTGTAATGTGTTGGTTAAATGTAATGAGGCCTGTCTGACCAACTGAGATTGCAGTGTTTTTTGTCTTGTAGCTGCCACTTCATGGAAAACATCCCCACTGTTTTAGCCTAAATTCCAGTAGGACACTTAAACAGAATAACTGAGGAGAACAATAAACATTATGTGATTGCTGTCGGCATGGGGAATATGTTTAGATATTTGTTGCATTTTGGAATCCAGGGCAAACAGCCAGTGTAGAAATCATTGTAGTTTCCAAGTTGCTATAAATCTAAAGGTTTCCTTGACTTTCACTGACACCTCTTTAGTCCTAATGCTGACAGACACAGATAGCAGACTCCAGAGGCAAATGTAAACCCTTTCATCAAGACTAGACATTGACAGCTAACATATTGTTGCACAAAATGTGTGACACGATACACCTGACTAACCAGAAACACATGTCAAGCCAATTGTTCCACTACATTTCGTGCCCTACAACAGGTGATGTGTGTATTTAGAGTGTTGGTGTTACTAAATGATTGACATCTACCCAAATACCCTAAATTTAACGCTGATAATATGTCATTTGTTCTTAAAGCTCACAGTTCTTGTTTGAGGTCCAAGTCAAGGTTTTGTAGTATAGTGCCAAAGAAGAAATCCTTCTCCCAATACGTGCACAGCGCATTCTATTACAACGCTTAACTTTACCATAATAAAAAGGTATTCTCAAGTCACATTCACATTCAAAAATATGTCATTCTGATTAGGCAATTGTATGCATTTGTTGTTTGATTCTGAACATTTATTCTAAACATTTTATTAATAGGGATGTGTGAATAATTAGCGCTTACTCCAACACTGTGAGTCTGTTTGAGCAGTCAGCAGCAGGAATGTTCAGAGTGGTACTTTGTTTCAGATGTAAAAGAACCATTCAACATGATCCACATCCAGTTATCCTAGCATTCATAAATGAAAAGCAGACTTGATCACTAAGGACACATAAGGATAACTTATTTTTGTCTTCTGTTTAACAATGTTGCACTGATGACATTCGATGTTAAGAAAATGTATAACTGAGAGTGGATCAAATGAAGAAATTACTGCTGCCCTCTAGTGGTGGATTCTTCTTACACCAACATCTTCAGAGTTAACAATTCCTATTAGGTTCTTTGAATTTGTCTGGTGGCGAGCTTAGTTCAACTGTCGCGAGAACCCATAAATATAATTATGAATTACTAGACTCTAATTGGATCTTAACTTTTATTTTTACCCAGTAAGCACAATATACTTCACAGTTCTCTGTCCCAGCTGTTTTTTACAAAGTTGTGTTTTCAATTGTTAACTCATCACTGACCCTCCTCTCCTACTTTGCTATAGCACTGTGCATAATGACATTACGTGTTACCCTTATATGGGTTCATAGGGGCTACAGTACCTGTCATAATTATCAGGCTGCCTTGGAGAAGAGTCCACACCAAACATGTTTGTAGAAGTCGCATAGCATCTGTGTGGTTCCTTCCATTAAGCCTGGACGCAGTATACGGGTGTGTGGTTCCTTCCGTTAAGCCTGGACGCAGTAAACGGGTTTCTAGTACATCGTTTGTGTACTAGAACCCCCGTACAGATATGAGGTCCTACATTTACTGAAACCGTGTCAAAAGGACTACTTAGATGTTTACACTGCAGGTTGCCTGTCTAATTAGTTTTACATACAGTACCCATGCATGCAGAACAAAACACACACACACACACCTCTGTGGTTGTATGTGGTAACCAACATGTTGTTCATATTCCAGTCACCTAACCCTTCACTCTGCTCCCCCTGCAGGGAGAACAGCCTGCACAGCAGCCATGAGGAGGAGCCTGCTCGCTTCCTGACGCCTCATAGCCGGGAGGAGAGGTGTGCATCTTGTGTGTGTGTGTCTGTGTGTGTGTGTGTGTGTGTGTTTGTTTTTTGTGCTTGTGAGGACATTTTAACTGGCTGTTTTAGGCTTAGGAGTTTGTTAGGATTAGAATAAGGGTTTGGGGTTACAGACATAGGAGGTTAGCACTGAAGGAAAATAAGACTGTAAATGAATATGAACTGTTTTTCTCAGAACAGAAGAAAGGGGGAGGGAACAAGGGAGAAGAGGGCCTGGTCTTAAAGATGAGTATTCAGTCCCTTCAAGTGTTACCTGTGAAACATCTATTTCACAGTGATCACAGGTGAAGTTGAATACCCTCTAGGGCAGGGGTCTCCAAACTATTCCACGGAGGGCCGTGTGTCTGCAGGTTTTCTCTCTCTCCTTGTACTTGATTGAATAATTAGGCTACTGATTGGTTAATATCTACCTTCACCTGGTTGTGTAGGTGTGAACTGGGAACCAATTTATAGGAAAAACCAAAAACCCGCAGACACACGGCCCTCCGTGGAATAGTTTGGAGACCCCTGCTCTAGGGACATGTTCATTTGGAACCAAACCTTTCTAATCAGTTATGCTCAGAATAGTCCCAGGACATTCAAAGTGGTGCTGACATTGATTGGGTACTATAGAACTGCTTTGAAGAATTGCATTTTACTTTTTTCAGTAGAGGGCAGTGAAATGTTTAACATCTTTCTGAGTGTGAAGGTGTTGCTAGCTTGATTTTACACTGTTATGCCCTCGTCCAAAAAGACAAGCCACGTAACCCCACATACCCCCAAATACCCAGGACGGGGACCCTCCCCACAAAATAGAAGAAAAATATATTGTCATAAAACATGAAACAATATGATACATGATACCCATAAAATACCCATCCACATCCTCGTCAATACGTTGTCGGCCGATAACACAGTAGGCAATAGGCCAATCACCTGGAAACACAGAACCCAAAACTCCTCCCATTTCTTTTCTCATTAAACTCAACCAGTGTCTAGCACATATAAACCGATAGGTATCACTCAGTGTCTCGCTGAGGCTTGATACCCTTCTTAGATCATCTCTGGGCCAGATCACTATCCGTTGGCCTAGCACGCTGATGCATTTATTTATGGTGGAACTCTGAGGCTTGCCTGGTGTGGTACAGCTACCAGCTGGGTTAATGATTTATGACAGTGCAAATGTGGTCACGTCAACACTTTAGCATTTTCCTGTGATAGTGCTTGTGTGTGACGTCAGTTCTACTTTAATGGTGTGTTTCTATGAGTGTGTGTGCATGCATGCCTATCAAGTCAACACTAAATGTCTCGGTTGTTAACGTTTCACAGTAGCTTTTTGACTGCAGCTCTGACGCTTCAATGCATTTTTGCCCATGGTAAAAAAGGGTCCGAAATATACTTTTTGGACCTGAATTCAATGTCGGCGTCACAGTTTCCGTGCCCACTCTATATTTAAGAGTTGCTGTGTCTCAAAAATGGGCACAAACAACTCAGATTACGTTAAGTAGTTGTCAGTTGGCTCAAATTGAATTATTCCACTGTACTATCTTTGTTACATCCATCCATCTGAGAGTGCTTCCATTTGAGTTTGTGATGTCATAATTAGAAGTGTTGTACAAGACAAAGCCATCACCAATTAGAATTGTCTTTAACCAGTCAGAGTATCAAAGTGAATGTCCTACAGGTACATAAGTTCTGTCTCTGGTCCGGTCCATGTTTTCTAGGACCACTTAGATTGTTAATTGTTATTTTTGTGATCTACTTAATGCAGAAACGAACCACCGAGTGTGGCATAGTGCTTGGCTGTAGCTAGGAGTGGATTTCCATCCAAGTTCAATAGGATTATGCTCAAAAACTTTTGATAACTAATGGTAAATGTTAACAAATTACATGTATACTTTACTAAACAATATATTTTAATAATGTGTCCCTGAACAAAGGTAGGTCAGTGTGTGGTGTGACCACCAGCTGCAGTGCATCTCCTCGTGGACTACACCGGCTTTAGGCCACGGCAGAAAGCTGGCATTGTCATGCTGGAGGGTCATGTCTGTGCCCATAGGCGACATGGTTGGCTGGTGATGTCTGGTAAGAACCTGCCTTACAACAGGCCTAGAAGCCCTCAGTCCAGCCTCTCTCAGTCTATGTTGGACAGTCTGAGCTTAAGGGATTGTTTGTTCCTGATGTTACTAGGGCAGTAGTTGTTGCCATCCTGTACCATCCTGCAGGTGTGATATTCAGATGTACCGATCCTGTGTAGGTGTTGTTACATGTGGTCTGCCACTGTGAAGACAATCAGCTGTCTCTCCTGTCTCTCTGTAGCACTGTCTTAAGCATTTCACAGTAATTTACTGCCCAGGCCACATCTGCAGTCCTCAAGCCTCGCAGCATGCATAACGTCCATTTACACAGATGAGCAGGGACCCTGAGCAAATGTTATTTTGGTGTTTTGCAGAGTCTGTAGAAAGGTATCTTTAGTGTCCTAAGTTTTTATAACTGTGACCTTCATTGCCTACAGTCTGTAAGCTGTTAGTGACTTAACAACTGTTCCATGCGTGCGTGTTTATTAATTGTTTATGGTTCATTGAACAATGGAAAACATTGTTTAAACCCTTCACAATCTGTAAAGTAATTTGTATTTTTATAAAATAATCTTTAAAATACATCAGTGCCTTGAAAGAGGGACGTTTCTTTTTTTGCTGAGTGTATTTGGATCTACCAGTGTCATTATGCTGTACCCATCTGGTCTGCCGACACACCAATACATGGTGAAGTTTCTCTACTACAAATTCTAACCTCAACTTTTAGTCAGGAACATTCTAAATTAACCCTGGTGCCTTTTATTTCTTTGCTTATTCTCTGATACTGCGTGTTTTCTTCACCATTAGGATCTGGTTATTTTTGCAATGAAACTCATATTGTCAAAATCTTGGATGCCTCATATGCTTTTCAGTCGGTTCTGTTCACAACGGAAAAGAAATCCACACCGATGCAATTGCCACAGGCAGATCGCATCATCGCTAGTAGAAGCATGGACATTGTCTGCAGCTGTGGCTGTGGTAATCTCTTACCACTAAGAGACTGCTCTTAACTCTATGTATATATGTAATGTGAGGGACAAAAGTATTTGATCCCCTGCTGATTTTGTACGTTTGTCCACTGACAAAGAAATGTTCTGTCTATAATTTAAGCTTCTTAAAGGGAGTGCTCCTACTCTCAGCTTGTTACCTGTATAAAAGACACCTGTCCACAGAAGCAATCAATCAATTAGATTCCAAACTCTCCACCATGGCCAAGACCAAAGAGCTATCAAAGGATGTCCGGGACAAGATTGTAGACCTGCATGACCTGCATGACCATCGCCCAAGCATCTTGGTGAGAAGGTGACAACAGTTGGTGCAATTATTTGCAATTGGAAGAAACACAAAAGAACTGTCAGTTTCCCTCGGTGTGGGGCTCCATGCAAGATCTCACCTCGTGGAGTTGCAATGATCATGAGCACGGTGAGGAATCAACCCCGAACTACATGGGAAGATCTTGTCAATGATCTCTAGGCAGCGGGGACCATAGTCACCAAGAAGATTGTTTACACTATGACGTGAAGGACTAAATTCCTGCTACACCTGCAAGGTCTCCCTGCTCAAGAAAGCACATGTGCAGGCCCATCTGAAGTTTGCCAATGAACATCTGAATTATTCAGAGAACTGGGTGAAAGTGCTGTGGTCAGATGAGACCAAAATCGAGCCCTTTGGCATCAACTCAACTCGCCGTGTTTGGAGGAGGAGGAATGCTGCTTATGACCCCAAGAACAGCATCCCCACCGTCAAACATGGAGGTAGAAACATTATGCTTTGGGGGTGTTTTTCTCCTAAGGGGACAGGACAACTTCACCGGATCAAAGGGATGTTGGACAGGACCATGTACCGTCAATTCTTGGGTGAGAACCTCTTCATTCAGGGCATTGAAAATGGGTCGTGGATGGTTACTCCAGCATGACATTCTTGGAGAAGATCTGCAAAGAGGAGTGGGACAAAATCCCTTTTGAGATGTGTGCAAACCTGGTGGCCAACTACAAGAAACATCTGACAACTGCGATTGCCAGTAAGCAACCAAGAACTAAGTCATGTTTTTTACAGGGGTCAAATATTTGTTTCGCTGATTAAAATACATATCAATTTATACAATTTTTGACATGTTTTCTGGATTTTTGTTTATTTTTTTTTGTCTCTCACTGTTCAAATAAACCTACAATTAAAAGTATATATTGTCACTGGGCAAACGTACAAATTCGACATGGGATCAAATACTTTTTACCCTCACTGTATGTATGTGTATATGTCTGTGTATATTTATATACAGAGAGTACCAGTCAAAAACCTGGACATACCCACTCAATAAAGGTATTTCTTTATTTTTACCATTTTCCACTATAGAATAATAGTGAAGACATACTTTGAAAGTAAACAACAAAGTGTTAAACCAATCAAAATACATAAATTCTTCAAATTAGCATTGATGACAGCTTTGCACACACTTTGCATTCGCAGTCTTTGCATCAGCTTCACTCTAAAGTCTAACTCATCCCAAACCATCTAATTTGAGTTGAGGTCGGGTGATTATAGAAGCCAGGTCAATTGATGCATCACTGCATCACTTTCCTTCTTAGTCAAACAGCCCTAGACAGGCTTTGAAGAATCTATAATTTGAAATGTGCTTTGATTTGTATTTTGATTTGTTTAACACTGTTTTAGTTTCTACACGATTCTGTGTTATTTCACAATTTATTATACACTGTCGAAAATAGTGAAAATAATGAAAACCTTTGAATCAGTATGTGTCCAAACTATCAACTGGTACCGTATATGTTATCATGTGGTTTTTTACATCAAAAACAGCAGTTGACATACTACCTCCAGACTATGGCCGGAAGCAAATGAGGATCGTTGTGGATCACCATAGGCCTTCAGAGAGTCACTGTGTGCAAAATATCCATTTAAATTAGACCCTGGGTGCAAATTTCCCTCATGATGCTTATCTTCGTTACACTGGGTCAGGCAGTATAACTTTGTAACACCTCATCCCGGCGTTATCACCTGTTGAGACATTCACTCCTGTACATGGCCAATGAATGATGTGGTGGGCGGGCCGGTCCTCCTTGGGGAGAATATATCTAGCCAGCGCAGCAGGCTACAACCCCAGCCAGGTATACAGATACAGAGTATCATGGTACGCTATGACACACTACGCCAGCAGAGCTTAACAGAGCAGGTGTTCAGAGGAGCAACACAGAGGGGCCCAGGAATTGGGTCACCTAAGGAGAGGGACTAGAGGGAGAGCGAGATAGAGAATACGTTTTAGAAAGCAGTCTGAAAGAAAATGAGGCAGGTAATGAATGAAGACTTTAGATTATTGGGAACTGAGAAAGACCAGTTTTGTGGATTGCTAAAGGAAAGAGTTTCAGAGACTCTGAAAGATACATTTGATGGATGCAACTTTATTAGATCAAGACCAGCCTCATGCTTCAAACCCACAACTCTTGGCCCCAACGGAACCCACTTTTTTGGAAGTGGCTTCTTTGACCTGGAGTGACTGGTCCCTTGGCTGGGGGGCGTCACCATGGTGCAGAGTGACCTGCTAGGTCAGATGTCCTGCGGTCTTGGGATCAAGCAGGGCTGTCACCTGCGGGTGACCTCTCTGAGGAGAAGACTGGCTTTCCGCAGGGTCAAGTGAGTAGAAATGACCTCCCCATGTCTCTCCCCTCTTGGGCGTTTTCTCTTA
Organism: Esox niger; assembly: GCA_016801105.1. Classification (NCBI taxonomy): domain Eukaryota; kingdom Metazoa; phylum Chordata; class Actinopteri; order Esociformes; family Esocidae; genus Esox; species Esox niger. The sequence goes on from JACXGJ010002920.1 coordinate 45,484, forward strand.
ATCTCACTGGTGTGGGACAGTCTGTTGATCTACTCCACCCTAAGACTTGTCTGTTTGTGTTGCCGACCATTGACCATTGCTATTCAACTAATCCACCACTTGATGGGCAGTGCATGAAACCTAAAGTGTTAGTATTGGTCTGTAAAGGGGCACCAAAACCTACATTTGAGGAGTGTTCAAAATGACCATATGGAGTGAGATTGTGAATGCGAAGAGGTTTGTGATTTGTATGAGGTCATAGTTACTTTATTTATGAACTCTTGTAGTTATTTGTGTAGGTTTGTGCACCAGGTCATTTTGATGAGCTGTACTGTATTTCGACTGCAGTCAAATGAATACAACCTTATTAATCATTGTGTTGAGTAGTGTTTTGCAAGGGAATCAAAAGCTATGTTTTACAATTGCTTGGAAAAAAAGATTTTGTGCTGAGAATGTAGTAAAAGATGTTTGCTGAATCATAAATTCTTCTCCAAGGTGTTGAAAACATCATTGTTTTAGGTGCAGGACAAACTAACTTCTTTGTGTGAAGAGTATTCTGCCTTTTATATTTGTTGACCTGGCTATTTATGGTGTTTCGCAAGGTCCACGTGCTGCTTCACCTCTGACAACCTAATCATATGTGTGTGTTTGTGTGTGACTGTTATATGGTTAAAAGTGACGGTACCGAGTGAGACAGACTGTATAGATAAGAGGAAGTGATGACCCTTTGACCTGAGACTGACCATGTCACATTCCATGGGTCTCAGGAGTAGAGAGAGGGAGCTCCAGGTTAAGGCTTTTCTGAGGTAAAGATTAGCTACCCTAATCATTGCAGAAATCCATTACATCGCTTGTATCTAGGAGAAACCGGAATCTAGACACAGAGAACGAGCAGGTCTGATTAAATTACACACGGTCCTCTGGCGCCCTCTGCCAGTCAAGACATATACATTTGTCATCACAGAGATAGAAGCTAGTCATATGTGCATCTCAGTAGACTCCTTGTTAAAAGTAAAGGATATATTGCAACAGATACCCAGTGGGTTTCCCTGTAGCCTTCTCCAGTCTTGTGTTTCCAGATCACTGGATGCACGGAAGGGCCATGTTGTTAGAAGGTCAAACCAGCGATGACTAAGGACAGTCGTTGAAATTGCAACTCCACAGTGGCCTTTTAAATGCTTCATTTGGGACACTTTCAGTGGCTGCATTTACTTCATGTTCAGATCTTGCAAGTTGTGTACTTTTACAATGAACGGCTTGTTAAGCAGTGTTGAACAGTCACTCCTAGAGCTTAGCTTGGTATACAAACTATATTGATCTGATTCACTGTCATGTACTGTATTCAGTCTGGACTGGGATTACACAATTTTGGAAACTTATAAAGTCTCTGGTTTTCATGAGATCCTGAGAGGTCCTTAAATTAATAATTTGCCTTATGCCAAGGCTTTACTCGCATTGCTTGGATTTAATTAGGCCGTAATGAATTAGACAGCGTGCCCATAACTAGGCCAAATGTTGCTACAGTTTTTTTATTTGCATCTATTTAAGTAAATTATTGTTTGTGTGTGTGTGTGTGTGTGTTAGCTGTACAAACTTGATTTTGTGTGTGTGTGTGTGTATGTGAGAGAGAGAGAGAAAGGGAGATGTATAGAATAGAATAGGAGAGGAAGCAAGAAAGAGTGAAGCAGTATGAGACAATGAGAGAGTTCTAGTGAAGCAGAACCAGTCTTATTTATCTTTCTCTGCCGATTGGCTCATTTGTTTTCCGCAACTGATGTAATTGTCCAAGCCCTTTTGAAAAATGCCCTGACAGACTTTATATGGCAGTCACATCCCTCTCTCTACAGGGAAAAACAAGTTTCTGGTGAATTCCAACCTGAACTGTGTGTGCGCGTGTGTGTGAGATGACAATCAATACATGTGAGGAACATAAATCCCAACAGAGAAGGTAAAAAATGACAAATTGTTCCACAGAGGGTTTTTTAGCCCATCCCCACTGGGACAGAAGTGTATTTCTGGGTTAGGGGTGTGGTTTAGGGTAGAATCTACAGTGTGGCTTTTGAGTTGGGCTTACTTATAGGAATTAAGAGTTAAGAGTTAGCATTAGGCATAATGGTTAGGTTACTATAGTTAGGGATAGGTTAAGGCCAGGATTAAAATTAAGGATACTGCCAGGATTAGGGAATAGTTCCCAATCCCAATCCAACCCCTATGCCCTACGCTCTCCAAATCAGTAATCAACAGATGCACCTGTCATATAATTAAGCATGCCTATCAAGCGTTATGTGTTGAGCAAACATAAAAACAACATGGTGTCATACGGGATTCCACTCTTGTGGACACTGCATCTTTGCATTTTCACTAGAAGGGGCCACTGGAGGCCTATTTGGCTCCTCCATTGCTGATCCCTTTCATGCCATCATCTTTGTGGCACGTGCAAATGGCGGAGGCGTTTATGAACATGCAAAAAGGCCAGAGTAGAGGAGAATGGGTTCATTTGGAATTTAGCAACTATTCTTTGGTCTCCACAAGGATGGAAAATCGAATGTGAATGTGTCTGAGAAAAATTGCATGAGCACAGTTGTCCTGAAC
>JACXGJ010002920.1:48154-59417 GCA_016801105.1 Esox niger
ACACACACACACACACACACACACACACACACACACACACAGAGCAAAATAGTTAAATCTCAGGCCAACTGTCCATGTTTCTCTCATTCTGGACCATCATTTGCTATTCTGGTTGTTAAACTCCTCTCTCCATCCTTCACTAATTCCCTTAGCTTCTCCTCCCCTGACTTTTATGTGCTCATTTAGATGAAGGTGCTAGATAGCGTATAATTACGATGCTAATTATAGTCTTGCGGAGTTCGTAATGTCTCTGTGGCCTCTCTGTAGTGTCTGTGGTGTCTTATTAGGAACTGTGTGTGTCGTGTTAAATGGTGACAATCGGAGCAGAGGGTTATGGGGAAGATTTGATAGGATCCCTATTAACTTGGGCCCAAAGCAGCAGATACTCTTCCCGGCATCAAGACAAAACACATTGCATAAGACAGAACATCCACAAGTGCAATGCAAATACCCTAATACATACAGTTTAATAAAAATACATTAATTAGATAGATTTAAAATAGCAAGATATTGTAGATATACAAGTGGCAAAAACAACTTCCAACCTACAATTAAGATAATACATTTCAGTCCCGGGTCAGAATTTATAGATCTCGTGCATAGAATGCGTAGATCCATAAACACTGCAATCCAAAAGGATGTTGTTGTTTTGTCTAAGCAGGCGTTGAGATCCTGGGCTCACAAGTCCTCTGGCAAACAATTGCAGTGATGCATTGTTAAGCCTGCATACTAAGGTGATACAGAAGTTGACTCAAATCATGTGTCTCTTCCTTTTACCAGAGACACTATTGACATGATGAATTTACTTAGAAAGCTTGCGTGGGACAATGAAAATAGACTACTGGCTTTTTTTTGCCTTGCAAAATCTAGCTCCTTTTGTGTCAGAGATTTGGCTCAGTTTGTAATTGAAATTGTTTGTGTTTACAATCTTTCATGTCCAGGATTTTTTGGTTTCGAAGTGACTTTTTTCAATGTCTAAGGTACCATTATGGGGAAAACAACGGCATTACGCAAATCTCTATAAAGCGTGACTGTAATGTTCTCCTGAAAAAAAAAAAAAGAACAATATTGAATTATATTGTCAATATTGAGATGACATTAATGTTATTTGATGTTAAACTCTATTGAACTTCAGCGGTTAGAATTTTCTAATGTTTCTATACAGGAAGCCCACTGCTAGAAACACGCTTTTAAGACGTGCCTGCTTCCCACCCTGCTGCTTGGGATGTCATGGACAACGGCCAATTGGATTGCCTAAATTATGCGATAAAAAACATTGGCGCATCGTTAGCTGTGACTATCTTTTAAGATCCACCAAGAGTCGTTTTTAAGCGACAAAAAAGTCCCAAGGACATTTAGTAAAAGCATTCCTTCCCTCTCCTCCACCAACTAAACATTTCCTTAGTAATATTCCCAATGGGGATTATTTCAGAAGATGTTGCACGTAGGATTGCTTTCAGTTTTTCAAATACTTCGATACTGGCAAAGAGATACAAATTAAATGCAAAATATCTTTCAACACCACCAACGTCTTATTTAATTAAGTGCCCATGTGGATTAGCATATGTGGGGAAGATGCACAGAGAGATAAAGTAAAGGGATCACAGAACACAGATGCTGCAGAAGGAACAATGATATCAAGTCCCCATGCTGAGTCAACTTCTCCCAGATACAGCTCAACCTGTCTTCCCTCTGATACCTAGGAATCGAACATATGACACTGCCACCTAGACAGGGTTATATTGACATTTTCCTCTTCAAGGGACAGTCATTTTGAATACATTTCCTCTACACTTTTTCCAAGACGTCTCAATGAAAAACTACACATTAAACCTTTTCTCTAAAAATAATTTGTCTTCACAGGTGGTTGCCAGTCATGTCATATATGTCAATGAATAAAATACAAGCAAGCAACTCCCTGCGTTTGACTACTTCCTTCAGCCAGAATGTGACAAAGATGGGCTAAAGAACAGAGGAGGAACACTGGAGAGGAATAACTTAATTAGCCATTTAAAGTGAAAAAAATTGATTTGCTAACAAAACATGCCATTGGAACACAGGACTGATGGTTGTTTATAATGAGCCTCTGTACATATGTAGACATTTCATCAATGAAAATCAGCCGTTTCCAGCTACAACAGTAATTTACTACATTAAGTGTCTACACTGTATTTCTGATTCATTTGATGTAATTTTTATGGACAAAAAATGAAAACAAAGACATTTCTAAGCAACCCCAAACTTTTGAATGGTACTGTATGTATGCTATCTTATCATTTGATGTTATGTCTATTTAATAATAATTTGCATAGGAAATTGGGAGTATAAATTGATTGAATTAACACTGTTTTCACAGAGGTTGTTTATGCAAGTGTTTTACGGGAAGTGTATGACAAAGATCCCATTTGAATCAAAACATCTGTTTGTGCATTATATAATTAATATATTCACCATGGGGGAATACCACAGTTGCGGATATTCTTACATTTTTAAGAACGGTTTTCTGTCCTGCAACTAATATGTTGGATAGCTAAATTATTTTTACCTTTGCCGCCTATTCGAATGGACATAGAAACCTGCTGGGATTGTGTCCTCCATTTGAAGAACTCAATATCACATTCATCCAACAGTCTTCCTACCTCCCCATAACAGCAATCTATTTGAATCATAAATTGTCAGCGGTTCCATCTTGCTACATTTGCCAAACAGTGTGAACACAGCTTGAATCAATTGCATGGGGCCTTGCTTCTTACTCATGTGACTGCCCGAATTTAGGTCAGAGTTGGCAGAGACGGTACGTTGTGGGGTCCTCTTTTATTTAAACATGATAGTTCTTGATTCTGATGGCTATATTTATTGTAATTTGGATTGCGTAGTCCAGGATGCCAATCTAAATTTGTTGCGAATGCACTGCTTTTGGGGAAATTGTAAATGCCAGGCAGAGGTTAAAGGTTAAGGTATGTCTCAATAAGTCCCAATTACCAGTTCAGTTTACTGTGCAGTCTTTTTATTTAAATTGAAGGAAGTATTTTTTCTGTTTCTTGTGTGACTTGAGACTGCATGGAGTTTCAGACAAACATAGCTCTATAAAAATGTACATTGCTTTGCATCCATTTTGAATATTGGGAGTGTGAAAAGATCCCTGCTAGTATCTCTTATTTGTACATGTCAACTTTTAGCTTTTCCATTTATACATTTTTTATTTTTGTAAGGTGTACTAATTTATGGATTCAAACCCATACTACAGCATAAAAGGCCTCGACTGCTGGACCACCGTAGGCCACCATCTCATGTGAGAATGTTATTGATATTTGCTTTTTGAGTTGATGTTTAGTCGATTTTGTTTTCCAAGACATTTTATAAAGCAGGTTAACACCAAGAAGCTTCAGGTCTTCCAATTACTGTCAAACCAGCAATTTCTGGTTGTAATTGAGATATAGTTTACAAACTTGATCCAAATACACTGCTTTTGGTTTGCAATGTGTTCAGGGACAATATTATTTGTAGATGCCCATTTTAAAATGAACTTATTCCTTTTTTAGGGTTTTTATTATTTTAGCCATTGATGTGCTGTTGATACGCTGTTGGTGTCAGATCATTCATAAACATTGAAAATGGTAAAGGCCCAAGTCCACTCCCTTGAGGAATACCGCAATGTTACAGAACTCACAGATTGCTACAGAGGTTATCTACAGAGACAGATTGTCTAAGGAGCATTCAAGGTTACTGGCTAGTTATTTCCATTTCTTCTAATAAAGCGATTTACTTGATAATCAGTCTGCCTTGGCAAGAGAAGCTTCCAGTGATGTCGCATTCTGATACAGCATTGTGAATAATGATCGCTAAAAAATGCTGCATGTTATACAGGTCAATGAGGCTGACATCAAGGTTTACTGTTGTAAACCAAATTCTTGTTGCATAGGGATATTTTATGTATTTGCTTTATTTAAGGTACAACATTTATACATTTCTTTCTGGGCAATGGCAGAGTGGATGTAGTCGGGCTGACACCTGACTTGAAGTTCTCTTAACTTCAGAGTCTGGAAAAAGTATTTTGATATTGTCCGCAAGAGGTATTGATAATGAAGGGGAGTAGCTCTTTTTCAAGATGGTGTCTTCACTGGTTGGATATCCCCATTTTGAATTGAACAAGTCGTGTTTTACCAAAGCACTGCCCCATGAAAGCAAGATGCATGTTTAATAAAAATGGAGTTTCCAAAGAAGTTGGGACGCTGTGTAAAAAGTAAATAGAAACGGAATGCAATGATATGCAAATCCTTTTTCCAGATTCCTAATTGATAATAGTATAAAGACAATGTATAAAATTTTGAAACTGAGAAATCTTATTGTTTTGGTAAAAATACCAAAACAAAAAATTTCCATTTTGAATTTGGTGCCTTCAACATGTTTACAAAATCTTTGTTTACCACTGTGTTGCATCACCTCTTCTTTTAACAATACTTTAAAGCATTTGGGAACCAAGGGGACCAGTTGCTGTAGTTTTGAAAGTGAGATGTTTTCCCATTCTTGCTTCTTATAGGATTTCAGGTGCTCAACAGTTCGAGGTCTCCTTTGTCATATAGTTTGTTTCATAATGAACCAAATGTTTTCAATTGGTGAGGCCTTCCCTGAAAAGGTCATTGTCTGGTTGGCATTTTTACTTCATCATTGTTGTGTTTTGTGTGTAGATTAATGGGAAAAAACATGTTTTAATTATTAATTGAGTTTATAACAACAACAATTTGAGAAAGTGAAGGGATCTGAATACTTTCCAAAAGTACTTTATGTAGCAATACCATATTCAACCATATGACTCTCTTAAACTATCCTAAAGAACATTAAGAAATCCTCCCAAGAAGACAAACCTGCTTTCCACCAAAGGCATTTTACAAATGAATCTTGTGGTGCCTTTTAGCACTGTCCATGGTGCTGAATGGGGTTCTCGGGGGAATTTAAAGGGGTACTAAGATGTAAAAATGTAAGGAACTAATGCGATGAGAATAATTTACAAGGTCTTGGCAAATCCTCTATTTTTGTATATTAATAAATTTTAGGTTCATGTATGTTTTAGTCCTCTGTATATATTGGTTTATGTCTAGACTGTAGGTATGGCTGTTGTTTTTCTCTCTGTTCATATGTTGTGGAATCAGCTGCTATCCTCTAAGACTCCTCCATGACTCAACATATCAGGAACCCAAGGATTGTTTGGTTTCACTTAATGAAACCCTATGAATGTGGCACGTGTCTTAAAATTTGAGTGGTTGGAATTCCTCCTGTCATCCTGGCACTTCCTGTACCCTGTGGCGTTTTCTGAGGGAAGGTTTCTATGGCAACGGGTCCATTTGTGGCCACGTGACACTGAGCTTTAGCTCCAGTGCATTTCAGCTAATGTGACTCAGCAAAAACATGACTGTAGCAGGAAACAGAGGAAGACAGCGAAGGGAAGAGAGCAAAGGCAGCCCCTCGGCCTACTCTGTCATTCGCTCCCTCGAGTCCTATTCCATTTCCTTGCAAGTTTGTCCCTCATTGGTGTGCTGCCAAATTGGGTTTAGCCTGGGAGCAGAGCAGCGCTTCACTGGTAAACCATCAGAATGGTGTAGATAGAAAATGTTTCGATCCAAAATAGATCATATCAGCAGGTTCTGTAAAGTTTTTGCACTTTTGTTCAACACAGCATCTGTTTGTTGCCCAAGCCAGTGGTAGAGCATGTTTGTCATACAGGATTCATGCTGTGGTGTTGGGCTGTACCGATTGACAGTTAATGTGTCTTTACTAAACACAACATGTGAGCCCTGGAAATATGATCAGACAAATGCACACATGCATGTACAATTAACTTTGGGTTTTACTGTTACTTTCACACACACATACACACACACACACTCACACACACAGTGTGTGTTCCATCTATCCTGCATTAAGAGATTAGAGAGGCCAGCTGCTAGGACTAACTGAGCCAAGAGTTTGTAGCCACACAACACACATACACACACAGACTATAATCCCTTCAGAGGGTCTGAATTGTAACAGGCATGAGAGTGCCTTAATATGTGGATGTGGGAGCGATGTCTGTATGTGTCTTCATGTGTGTGGTACAGAATGTCTGTATGTGTCTGTGTGTTCACTAGAGATGGAAACAGTACTGTTATGTTGAGGGGAGGAGCTAAACTTGTAGAGAGCAAGGTTGCGGCTGGATTGGTTGTAGAAGGAATGGAGCATGCCCAGTAGGTTCCTCATCCTGCTAAGCGGTACAGCTCTTGCTTTCATCTGCAGAGGGAGAGAGTACGAGCAGGCGAGGGAAGGCGAGAGAGGGTGAGAGAGAGTAAGTGATATGGGAGAGTGTGCATGTGAGCAGCTGCCACCACAGTATTCTCTCTCTTACCCATTCACACACACAACACACACAGACTATCGCACAAACAAACTCTTTCTCACACACACACGCACAGAGATGAGGCTGAAAGCGGTCGGGACAGGCTGTGGGAACGGACAGCTTAAGCAGCGCTAGGGCTAGTTGTTAGCCGTGTAGCATTTTTAGATAGCCGAGCCTGTTAAGCTAGCTGGCTCCTTTTTTCCTTTCTCCGTTTCTCCGTCGGGCAGGGTGAGCTCCCCTCACATGTGCTCTGCAGACAGACCTGGGGCCCCGGGACTACCCGCCCTGCCACCACTCGACATGCTAAGGAATGACTGGCCGGCCGAGTGGGGAGACCTCGCTATGGGCATTGGACAGCAACGCTGCTGCTTACCTCTGCACTAATGAAGGGCTTCAAGCTTGCCTGGTAAGACCACTGGCCATCACCTGTCGTTGTGGGGAGAAACCGATGATGGAAGAGGAGGAGGGTCAGGAGGAGGATTAGCTAAGAGCTTCCCTGCCCTGACCCACTGTTTGTTTCCTCCATTCTGCCGTTCGCTCACCTTTTATTTTCACTTCTCTTCCCTTCATATCATTTGCAAATTCCTACTATTGGGGGATAGCTGTTATCTCAACCTTTCCTAATATGTGTGGAAGGGAGCATTGTTTTCCTCCGGTCTCATTGGTTTTGCCTATACCCCCCATTTATTTTCTGTTTTTTCTCCTGTTGTTGTTAATTTCTTTCTTCCCCATCCCCTAAGTTCTTTACGCTCCCTCTGTTCTCCTCAGTTCTCTACCCTCCCTCTGTTCTCCTCAGTTCTATACCCTCCCTCTGTTCTTTTTTCCTGGATTAACCTCTCTTATCCTCTCATCTCTTCATCCGCTCCGTGCTGTTTCCACTGTTTGTGTGCGCCTGCCTCCTGCCTCTGTCAGATATTTTTAGCACTGGCCTCCACCGATTGTTACAGTAAGGAGTCGGGGAAAGAGAGGGAGAGACAGAGGGAGAGGGAGACAGAGGGAGAGGGAGACAGAGGGAGGGAAAAGGGAGAATGCAGCAGCAACACTTTTAGAGTGGCGTAGTGAGCCATCTTTCTCCCATTCCCAGCAGTCCTTCCGCAGTGTCCCGAAGCCAATCACGCTTCTCCAGGTTCATGCCTCAATCCCCCCCCCACCTTGTTGTAGTCTTAGAAGCCAAAGAGGTAAATTTGTTTTCAAATCTCCAGGTTGTCTGTGTGTGTGGAGACACCTTGAAAATGATTAGAATTCCTGTTTTTAGTAGCCTGGTAACCTCACCTATGTGAGAATAGCTGCCATTAGGCTTTTTCTATATGTTTTGTTACACTGGCGAACACATCGTGAGGGATTCTAGATCATTCCCCCGCCACAAAAAATCATTCCAGATCCTTTATATCTTTCATCTGTGCTCATGGACTTGAACAGGTCTTCAGTGAGGTTCATATCCAGAGACTTGATTTTGTAATAAACTAACAGTATTTTTGTGGATATTGACATGTGCTTTGGATACAGCTTCATCCACTTGCAGATAACTTCCAGATTTTTGTCAGAGGCAAGCAGGTTTTCTGTTGAAATATCCTGGTACTGAGCAAAGTTTCTGAATTCAAAACAGCTACATAAATTCTGGACCAGCACCATATTTTAAAGTAGCTATGTAGTTTAATAGTAGTAGTTCTAATCTTTTTTACGATTCTAAATCCCCTACTGGTGTGCGTGATAAAAAAATCTCAGATTTAATGTCATCCAACAAATATAAATGCCTGTAGTTTACTTAACGGCATTAGCGTGTGTGTTTGTGTGTGTGTGTGTATGTATGTGTGCAGCCTTAGCCTGCTGCAGTGTGACCTGCCCTGACTGCATCTGAATGAGGGCAGATTAGAGACCTACTGTATTTTCAGCCTCCCTGTTGATGTCTGTAGCTTTAGCGTCAGTTACCACAGCTAGCATGCTAATCGGAGGGCTAACTACTCATCGCTGACTGGCGAACAACAAAACACTACCGCTGACACTGACCAACATAATTTAGTCTTATTCTCTTATGTCTTATAAGCTGTGTGGATGTCCGTTTTAGATTTTGCAGAATGCTAATTATTTATTTAGAAGTAGAGAGCTGTTTTTGTCCCTGATTGCAAGCGTAGGCTGATTAGGATGTTTCAGTGGTTTGGATTGGATGGTGAACGATTCACTGGTTTTGACTGATTGTTAGAACATTCAATGGTTTGGACTGGATGGTGGATGATTCAGTAGTTTGGACTGGATGGTGGATGATGCAGTGGTTTTGGTCCTAGCGTGCAAAACTGGTTGATGTAACTTAATAATGACTGAATTTCTTTCAAGCAGTTGCGGGTGGTAATTGCATAATAACAAAAAGAACGTGTCGGGGCAGAGTGAGTGGTGGAATTAGTGGTGTATGATTGCAATGCTATTCGTTAAGATGTGGGGATGTTTTATTATTCCAGGCCATCTTCAACACAGTCCAGGAGGCCAACCCTTTGGTTCCACTACTGTTATTTGGTCAAGCATTGAACAAAACACACGCACACTGCCTTTTCCGTCTCTCTGACATGCTTCCCTTACGTCTCCAACATATAAAGAGAAATATGCTGATGCTTCCATTTGCCAAGCGACTTTGGAGAAAATCATTTCCGTTTCTGATTAATTGCTTCACCGTTTGGTAACTGAGTTCCTTGAAGGAGAGCAGCAGTGGTAGCACTCTGAATGACAGCACCCAGATGCCTGCGGAATCCCAGGACCTAGGGCCAATTCCATTGGTTCCGTCACACCAGGCAAGCTCGTATTTAAATGAAAACAAATACTTGTTGAGCCCAGGTCCGCAAAGGTCATAATTATAGAAGAGCTAAGAGGTGAGAATTAAAATGGCAAGAATCCAATGTGGTCTAATTAAGTCAGTGTCTGTGCCCCAAATAGCTCCCTCTTTCCTTCACAATAATATAGTGCACTACTTTATTTTGACAAGGGCCCATAGAGACTCAGAGACAGCCATGTCCACTGGGTTTGCTCCTTTCATTAGACCTTCCTGGATCAATCCTCAAGTCTAAAAAAGTAGAACTCGGCTGTCTAAGAATAAAGGCAAACACATGATGATTGGAATTAAGGGGAACACATTGGGGACCCAAGTGGAACGGATTTTGTAAATGTAGACAATGTTTTCATTTTGTGCTTTTAATGTTTAATGTTTTGTCTTTCCACCCCTGTGCATCCTGTGCTGAGAATGCAGACATTATTTTGAAATACTGTTTTATTGGTGTATTACTGTCAGTATTTCATTTTATAAACCAACTTCGCTATATATCTGGAAACTTTCAAAATTAAATAATTTACAGTGTCTGTAACCAATTATTTGGATGAATTCATATAAATATTATGAAAGGTATCTGAATAATAGAGGAAAACTAGTTAGCATTTAATGTAATTTTCTCATTCATTCAGTGCTTAATTTGTGCCGGAATGGTCTGGAACGCCGTTCCGGGACTTCCAATTTTAGACAAACAACATTCCATTTCCTTTTTTAGGCAAGAGAGCCACCTGGGGTCGGCGACTTTAATGGAACAAGCCTTTTTAACACATTTAATGAATATAGTCTGTGTGATTTGTCAGTTCCTGCACTTATTCTATCCCAAGTCAAGCACGGCATTTGTTTTTTGATGGTTTCAATTCCTATCTAAAATACATTGATTATAAGAAGTTTTTGTCTTTTTTATTTTTTGTCTTTACTTTTTGTTGCCTAGATTTTCTAGGCAACAAAGATTGTCTATAAGCTGGAAACAACATTAATAACATACAGCCCTAAAGATACATCTTATTTTGTTGTCACAGTAAAAGAGTAAACCTTCTTGCCTATGTCAAAAAAGTCCTGAATATTTACTGCATGGCAGCTAAACATTTGTAATGTATGTTGGAAACCGCTGATCAGTGGTCCCTCATCCTCTGAACAATGTAACACCGTACTGTATGTCTTTTAATTCTCACACAAAATATAAGATTAGATTCAACTTTATTAAAATATTAACTTTAGTGTGTTACAAGTGGGATAAATAGTTCTGCAGGTGCAAATAGCAATTCAAAATGGCATTCAGGATGTGGATTTGAGGCAAATTGAAGTAGTAAGGTAGCATGTGCAACCAGGATGCAGAGATGGCAGCAATGAGGTCCCCAAAAGGTTCGGCTGGGTTACAGTGGATGGAAAGAAACTGTTCCAGAGCCTGCTGGTGTGGGAATGAAGATATCTGTACTGTCTCCCTGATGGTAGGAGAGCAAACAGTTTGTGGCACGGATGTGAAGGGAACCTGATGATGCCACACGCCCTGTGCAGACACTGCCCTGGGAGCTGGGCATTAGTGATGTGCTGGGTGGTTTTAACCATCTGTTGCGGGGCATTAAGCTTGGCTACGGAGCAACTGCTAAACCACACTTTTGCGAAGTTGGGGAGAATGCTTTGACAGTGCAGTGGTAAAAGTTCACAAATGTCATGGAGGAGAGACGGTCCTTCTTCAGCCTCCTCAAAAAGTGCAGGCGTGGTGACATTGTTGATGTAATCCAGAACGGGGGAAGCATATGTTTCAATGTTCAAATCTGAGTCAAGATTGGCTTGAGTGGAAAACAAATATGTGTGTGGTACAGAATGTATGAAAACAATATTTGCATGGGTTTTCCCACTACACAACTTCCATACACATAAACACACATTTAGTCTGTACTTTGTCTTCGAGAGTAGTGTGCTGAGTAGAGTGAGTAGTAGCTGTCACATAATCTGTGGAGGCACACACAGACCCCAGTCTCCTTAGATGACAGGGCCATCTATGACCACTGCATGGCAGCCCTCCCATCCACTCCAAGACACATGCCTTCCCATCCCCTCCAAAACCCATGCCATCC
>JACXGJ010002921.1:0-59312 GCA_016801105.1 Esox niger
GAACTATTAAAACTTGGACTCTTAATATGTTCACCCGGCACAGCCAGAACAGGACTGGTCACCCCTCGGAGCCTGGTTCCTGTCTAGGTTTCTTCCTAAATTTCGGCTCTCATAGGGAGTTTTTCCTAGCCACTGAAGTTCAACACTACTGTTGTTTGCTCCTTGGGGTTTTAAGGTCGGGTGTTTTGTGAAAGCACTTGGCGACAACTGCTGATGTAAAAAGGGCTTTATAAAATAAATTTGAAAATAAATTTGAATGGTAGATCATTGGGTCTAGAACACGTTAAAGCAGTGCTGGAACTCCCCAAACCAATAACAAAAGCCCAAATGACAAGCATTTTGGGTGTGGCCGGCTACTGCAGAGCCTGGCTTCCAGACTATGCTGAAATCACACAGCCTCTGTCCCACAAAATGGCCATGAAGGACAAAATAGTTTGGACCAGAAGGACTGACATCTCTAGATCGTCTCAAACACTCCCTGTTTAGGTTTACAGGATCATGTGAAACAGCTTAACCTCTTTGTCTCTGAGAAAAATGGGTTCATGTCTTCTGTTCTGACACTGGACCACAGTGGGAAGCAGCGGCCAGTGGCGTACAACTCCAAGCATTTGGATCCAGTCTCTCGGGGTCTGCTTTGCTGCCCGACGGGCAGTTGCCGCAGCTAGTGAGGCTGTTCTGGCTTGTGCAGACATTGTTGCCATGCGCACTCTCACTGTTGATGTTCCACAGGCTGTTCATTCTCTCATTTCACAGGCTAAGACAGCAGATTTGCACCCTGCTAGGTTATTGCACCAACAAACTTTCTCTTGACAATGTTTCATGTTAAACTGAAGAGATGCACTGTTCTGAACCCGGCTACTCTTTTGCCTACAGATGATGATGGTGACCCTTACGACTGTGCTGCCATAGTGGAAGATGTCAGTAAGCCATGACCCAACCTCTCAAACACCCATTGATAATGCTGAGTTCTTTGTGGATGGCTCCTCCCAGCGTTCCCCCAAAGGGGAGCCCTTGGTGGCGTATGCAATAACTTCAGCATTAGAGGTTGTTGAAAGTGCTAGATTACACACACCTATCTGCTCAGGCAGCTGAACTGTTTGCGTTCATTAGGGTCTGTATTCTAGCACAACATCAGTCCGTTAATATCTACACAGACAGCAGATATGCTTTTGGGGTCGTGCATGATTTTGGTACTCTGTGGCGCCAGCACGGGTTCCTAACAGCATCTGGTAATACAATCTGTAACTCTAGGTTAGACGCTAATCTACTCGACTCTATCTTACCACCAGACTCCATTTCTGTGTGCAAATGTTAGGCTCGTACTAACGCCTCTGATCCCGTTTCTAAAGGTAACGCTATAGCTGACATGGCTGCAAAAGCAGCAGCCACGTCTCCGGTCTCCCCCATTTTGCAGATGGTTTCTCTGCAAACTGATGTTTTCTCTCTTAATAATGTTTCTGACTTACAACCAGGCGCTGACACTGTAAAGGTCTCTCGTTAGAAGCGGGTCGAAATGCTCCTTCGACCAGAAGCTGAAGCTTTAGGTTGGTCCTAATGACCCCCCTTTCTTTCCTCGCTCCTGTTTCCCTTACATTGGTATGTTGGCACATGGCCAAGACCATGTTTCCAAGGGTGGGGTTGTAAAAATTGTACACAACTTTTGGTTTGCACCAGGAAATTCCTGATATGCTCAAGGAGCACATGGTCAAGGAGCACATGGTCAAGGAGCACAATATGACGATGCTTCAACAAAAATGAGTTGCATACTCAAGTTGCCACAAAGCAGCCTTTACTGCGCAAGTGCCACAAAAGAAAACACCTTGACACGGCTCACAATTTCTGGCACATTGTAATTAGGAGTGACAAGAACAAAATAGAGCTTTATGGTCACAACCATAAGCAAGATCTCAAACTTGCAGTTCATGCAAGATAACCAAAAACTTTAAATGCCCTAGAGGCATTTTGCCAAGACGAATTGGCAGCTATACCACCTGCTAGAGAATTTGGGGCCTCATAGACAACTATTACAAATGAATACATGCTATCATTGATGCTAAAGGGGGCAAGACATGTTCAGACATGAGTGAGCAACCGTGTTCTGCCTGCTCACTCATGTTTTCGTTACAAATGGTACAAATATTACCAATTATTCAAGGGTATGCAAACTTTTAAGCACAACTGTATGTTAAATAGGATATTGTTTGGGCACAAATGATCTATCCTGCGTACCTGTGTAGAGCTAAAAACACATGTGGGGTGTCTGATAGTAGGCTAGTAATTAAAACTTCCCTCAGTGGTTCTGAATGTATTTTTCCCACAACGGACTAACACAATCCTGCGTAGTATGTCTTTGACATGGCGGTATAAGTTTAAACATTACGGAAATAATTGTATAAACTAAGATAGGTCTATCTATTGTGTTTCTTTTTTTATTTTTTATTTACAGTTAGGTCTGGAAAAAATTGTATACTGACAAGTTTGGTTATTTTGGGTGTTAACCAAACTAAATTCTAATTACAGTTAAATAATGAATATGGGTTTAAAGTGCAGTCGCTCAGCTTTGATTTGTGGGTATTCACATCCAAATAGGAGGAAGGGCTTAGGAACTGCAGCTCTTTAATATATAGAGACCAAAAGTAATTGGACAATTGACTCAAAAGCTGTTTCATGGACAGATGTGGGCTATTCATCCATTATTTCTTCATCAATAAGCAGTTACAAAATCAGGACATGATTCCAGATGTGGCTGTCGCATTTGGAAGCTGTTTTTGTGAACCCACAACATGCGGTCAAAGGAGCTCTTGATGCAACTGAAAAAGGCCATCCTAAGGCTGCAAAAAACAAAAATCCATCATAGAGAAAAAATTTACATTAGGAGTGGCCAAATCCATAGTTTGATACATTCTGAGAAAACAAGAAACCAGGCCAGCCTAGTTCAGCCAGCCCGCAATACAAAGTGTTGCTTTGTCTGTATTCGAGCCCACGTGGAAAGCTGTGTTTCAACAGCTAATTGGCAATTTGTGAATTATATTGATATAGTTAAACTGACCAACGTTTCTTACTAAGTTCATGTAAACCACAAATAGTATCTATGAACTCTATGGTGTTTGCCACTGGCCGTTTTTACAGCGTATTAGCCAGTAATAGTGTCACAAGGCTGGGGGCAAGACACAGGCACAGAGACGTACAAGTGGTGATAATCCATATTTTATTAAATTAAAGAAACAAACTTATAGCAGCTCCTGTGACTTTGGGTCAAGTGAAAACAACGACTACAAATCAAAATGATCCACACTAAGTGTGTGCAAACAATCAACATAAATGGGTCCCCCAATTGGAGGCAACGATCTACACCTGCCAATTGGGGAGACCTAACTACATAGAGATGCCTAGAAGCATCTTCTTTTGTCCCATCCTGACTATGGCCCCAGCCCAGTGCAGAGATGGCTAGGGGCATAGCCAGGACGTGACAAATAGGCTAGTAATATTATTGCTAACAACAATAAAAATGCTAGCGAGTCTGCCAAAGCCATTTCATTTCATGGCATAAGAACATATTTTTTCATCAAGTGAAAAGACAAGAGAATTGTGGAATCTACCAGAAATAATCGCAATACTGCAATACTGTATAAACATCTACATCTACGGAAGTCAACAGTGGTGGATGATCCCAGGATCATGGTAAATAATTTAAAAATATCACGACATCCAGCTAAGTGACAAACACTCCAGGAGGTAGGCATATCATTATCCAAGTCTACCATAAAGAGAAGACTTCACAAGAGCAAAGACAGAGGGTTCACTACAAGTTGCAAACCATTCATAAGCCTCAAAAATAGAAAGGCCAGATTTTGCCAAAAAACATCTAAAAAGCCAGCCCAGTTATGGAACAGCATTCTTAGGAGAGATAAAACTAAGATCAACCAGTACCAGAATTATGGGAAGAAAAAATATGGATAAGGTTCAGAGTGGCTCATGATCCAAAGCATACCATCTGTAAAACACAGTGGAGGCAGTGTGGTGGCATGGGCATACATGCCTTCAAATGGCACTAGGTCCTTAGTGTTTGTTGACGATGTGACAGAAACAGACGGATTAATTCTGACGTGTATAGGGGATATATTTCTGCTCAGATTCAGCCGAATTCAGCTAAAGAGATTGTCCATCTGTTAAGTGAAGCGCCGCCCAATGACCCAAAACATCCTGCAAAAGCAACCCAGGAGTATTTTTAGGTGGCAAAGAGGTGGAATATTCTGCAATGGCTGAGTCAATCACATGATCTCAACCCAATTGAGCATGCATTTCACTTGCTCAAGACAACACTTAAGGCAGAAAGACACAAGAACAAAAAACAACTGAAGACAGCTGCAGTAGATGCCTGGCAAAGCAAAGAAGGAAACTTTTGGTGATGTCCATGCGTTCCAGACTTCCAGCAGTAACATGTGTATGATTGTGTTAATTTGTCCAATTACATTTGAGCCCCAGAAATAAGGGTACTGTGGATGAAAATGGTTGATATTCCTAAACCTTTAATACAATATTTTTGTTCAACCCATATAATTAAAGCTGAAAGCCAGCACTTCAATTGCATCTCGGTTGTTTCAATTAAAATCCATTGTGTTGGCGTACAGAGCCAGAATAATGAAAATTGTGTTTCCTGAATTCAAATATTTCCAGACCTAACTGTATATCTGGCATTGTAAACAAGCCAAAAGAACCACTAGATCACTTTCATTAAAGTAATTAAAATGTTTGTCAGGGCCTTTCTACACAATGGGATTCTGAGTCAGTATGCATTGCCCTTATGGCCACACATCAGTTGTAGCACATCAAGACTGAAGTAGACAACAAACACAACTGTAGTGGAATGATCACCCTATACCACCCTGAGGTCCTAAGTAAACATTCTTTAAGCAAATATACTAGCAAATGATGAATGTGTGTTTGGTCAAGTGAAGTATCCTTACCCTCCAGGCACCCGATCAGGCCGTCCACTGCTAACACAGCTGGCTCCGTAGCCAGTGCAGTCTCCACACACGGTGCACACCATGCACTGGTCAAGCTTCCATTTGTGCATTCCTGGCTGGCACATCATGCTCTTCTCCTCCTCCTTCTCTAGCTCATCCTCCAGGTCCTCATCCATAGCCGTTGCCATACACTCTACGCCAAATGCTACAGTTGGCACAGAAGATATTTTTATTTAATTCATTGTGCAATTTCACAAAAGGTCACAAGGATAGGTAAATTATGCAAAATATATTTTAGTCAGTATACATTTGCGCATACGGCATCTTGAAGCATGTCAGTGGGATTATCATTTGGAAATATTGTATGCATGCAAACGTCACCTTTTCCCATCTGGTTAATGGCCCCTGTTTCTCGGCCACACTGGCCCTTGTTATTGACCCCAAACGTCCAGACCTCTCCACTCTTGGTCAGAACACAGGAGTGGGCCTT
Source organism: Esox niger (assembly GCA_016801105.1). Taxonomy (NCBI): domain Eukaryota; kingdom Metazoa; phylum Chordata; class Actinopteri; order Esociformes; family Esocidae; genus Esox; species Esox niger. Next base: position 5,458 of record JACXGJ010002921.1, read on the forward strand.
CCCCATTGCTACCTGTATAACAATGTGACCTTTCAGATCTGAAACTTGGCCTGAATGGGGGACAATAGAAAGAACAAATCAATGATTTTTAAATTCAATCTGAATTTCCAGACAATAAAATACCAGTATCGAAAGAGGAAGGCTTGCCAAAGGTTATATTTGGGCGGGGTTCGGGCTTGTTGAACTGTACAAGTAAAAATACAAATGAGTGTGACTGACGTGCGTTTCTCTGTCCTTCAGTTCAGCTGCAGTGGCAGGAACAGCTGTGGTGCTGTAGCTGCTATATTAACAACAGTTAATATCTAAGTTTCTTACTTGGATCTGTCTGGAAGTTGTTACTTGCCCGGGTAAAAATAAAGTGTTTACTAGTTACACAATCTATTTAATATACACAGCAAAATAAATAACACTGGGAACACTGATATCACACTAAAATTGTTCTGATGAACAAAAAATATCTTTACTATACATTGTGTAATTCATTGAGAACAAAATGACATATCAATGGTCATTGGAAACCAAAATCACCAACCAATTTTAGGGCTGGATTCAAACTCACACAGAGAATCTATTTTCATCATGGCAACTTAATGTGACTCAGTAGTGTGTAGGGCCTCCACGTGCCTTCATGCACTCCTGACAACATCTGGGCATGCTTCTAATAAGACAGCGGATGGTGTCCTGGAGGATCTCCTCACAGGAAATGGATCAGGGCATCAATGAGCTCCTGGACTGTTTGTGGCTCTACTTGGCGGTGTCAGATGCATGATACATAACACCCCAGAGGTTTTCAATTGGAATCATGTCTGGGGAATGTGAGGGCCCGTTAATGGCATCAATGCCTTCGTCATCCAGGCACTGCCTACACACTCAGGCCACATGAGGCTAAGGTTAGGCATTGTTCTGCACCAGGGGGAACTCAGGGCTCACTGCACCAGTGTAAGGTTTGATGATTGGGTCTGAGGATTTCATCCCAATACCTAACAGCAGTCATGGTACTGTTGGCTACCATGTGGAGGTTGGTGCAAACCTCCAAGGAAATGCCTCCTAAGACCATCACTGCCAAACCGGTCTTACTGGATGACGTTGCAGGCAGCATAAATTCTTGATCATTTCCGCATGTATTGATTGTTAGTGTCATTTATGTCTGTATTTACTTTTCCCCGTATTTATTTATTCCTGCATTTCCTTGTCCTAAAGGTAATTAGGGGCTGTCTATCAAAATATGTCACTGGTGTCACCTCACTGTACTTGTTTGATCAGTATTAAGAGTGCAAAGATTGACTTTACATGCCTTGGTTGCTGTGACTACATTAGTATACAAATGACTGCATACAGATGCTGATATTTGAGACTTGACTAACCTAGCTGAAAATGCTAAGGCTGATTAACCTTCTTGAATTGAGGCTCTGACTGACAATTTCTTCTATTTAGATGCTAACACAGAGGTGGACCATGCATGAGTCATTGGCGAAGGGTCATTGCCTCAGTATTTTAATCCACACTTCAGATGATGCGGAGCAGTTAGTCGGCTTATAATGTATAACCTCAGTGTGTGTAACCGACTTGTGACCGTGATTTCAAATGCTTAGAGTCTATACTTCCGCAGCATAGTCATGTTAGATGATCAGTTTAGTGAAAGCACTTTGTGACAACTGCTGATATAAAAAGGGATTAATAAAATTAATTTGATGGATTAATTGATTGATTGATCTATAACTTGATGTATATTTTTATTTATTTAACTTTTATTTAACCAGATAGGCCGATAGAGAACAGATTCTCATTTGCAATGGCAACCTGGCAAGTTCAAACTGATGGATAATATTATTGGGTAATGTGGAATCTGAGCATTAACAATTACAATATTAATGTACGTTTGATTGGAAGTGAAGGTGCCTAGATTATGAGAACAGAAACTCTCTCTGTAGGTTGCGCTCTGATAACCACAGGAATGTTTACATTGACCATTTGGCATGGGGGTTACTGTCTTGGCTTTGCTAGGTAAACACACCCCTCAATGTATACATCAGCTTGTAACCAATATTACAGTGAGAAAAATGAGATTGGGTGAGATGGGAGTGTGGCTGTGTAAGGAAGACCATTTCCTTACTGTACCTTGACTTTGGTGATGTCATATCTGTTTTTTTTTCTGTCTACATCGCCATTCTTAAGATTTTTCTTAATTTCCACCCTAATGTTGAGTTGCTGTGTAGATAATGTTAAGCACAATTTTACAAACAGCTAAAATATTAGAAGAGTAGGAAAATCTAAATCTTTATTTAACGAACGATGTCGGATAAACTGAAAGGATAGTCTGAGGAACATGTCAGATGTTTTATGTGTGGGAATTAAATTTCATTTACTTTAAACAAAACCTTTATGGCCTACCAGCAGTGGGTAATGTCCTGAGCTCCAGGAAGGGGGGCAGACCCCCTGGGATATCCTCCACCAACTTTTCCCATTACATCAGAGTAGCCTATTACTAAAGGTTAAATGCGAGTGTTCAGACTGGTCTCATCTGTGCTAATTTCCCCAACACAAGCATATTCAGTTTGGGATAATCAAACATTAAGTGAATGTTGAATATATTTTCCTCTCAATAGCATTAATGTTGAAATGTATGGTTTTGAAACCAACTGAAGTGAGGGTAGGGATATAAAGTCAATCCCCATTTTTGCTGATAGGACAATCAACAGAACCACACACGGGGTGAAAAAAAATGCATAAAAGTGATTTTGGGATTAGCTGACCACCACTATTTGTGTGAATTCCCTCATATTTAGGTTAATTAAGACACTGTATGCCATTAGGTAGTTTGGCCATTGTCCTGTAAAAATGCAACATTTATGTGCTGTAGCTGTGCTAATATAGTTGCCCTGGTGGTTGCAGTAGGTAAAACACTGCAAATACGGCATGGAGTTTTTCACTCCTATAATTTAGTTGTGCAGCTTATCCCCTGGGGGGCAAACCATATTTTAGTCAGGCATGTGCCATGAAACTACAGGATATTATAAATGCATGATAGCCAATATCACAGACATGTGTGATGGTACTGTGGAAGTCAAGTTTGAAAGCTGTTTAGCTATGTTAGACAAATTTGTAAAAGGGTTATATGGCTTATAATCCCATCGCAAGAGTGACCGTGTTGCACACTGATGTCTTTGATTGTGTTACGGAGTGTTCATGTTTTTTTAACAAGGCAAATCAAATTGGCAATTATTAAATAGAGTTATTCTGGTTTGCATAGTTACAACGTAGCATTGGCTTCTGTAATGTTTTACATCTTCCATTTACAGGATGTTTTTAATTGGTTTATTAAAAACACTGTTAGCTGCTCTCGGGCATTAATATAGCACAAGGAGTCAAGCAACAACCAAGCCCAGTTCTGGATGGAAAAGGAAATTTGACAGACTTTTTTTTGGAAATGTGTCTGAATAGGGTGCAAGCTTCACTCGGATGATGGAACTTTTGAGATCCAAAAAAAGTTTTCCGGACAGATTTATTGTCTTCATTGTTGGGGGAACCATACCCAGTGGATGAAAGTCCTATGGACTGTTGAACCACCCTAACTGTTGTTTTGTAGTTATACTTTTAACAGATCGGGACATGATACATCACGTCATTGACCGGACACAGACAACAGTGTGTGAGTCCCAGCAATATGTTTGAGAAGGATTTCTACAACTACACTGGTTTCAAATCTTCCTGATCACTCACATGGCAGAACGATGCCAGGGTCAGATAATTTGGTTTCACACTCCATTTCTAGATAAATCATCGACGGAGAGCTTAGAGGACTCCACATACTACAGGTCAGAGTTACATGGGTCAATTGACTGGACAGGTCACATGGTCCCAACACAATGGAAGACACTGCTGTAGTGTTAATCTTGAATTGGTGAAGTTTTGGAAACTTACTGTTCCACTACACACCTACACCGACTTGTTAGGACAACCAGGCAATTTGCTGGGTCCACATCACACTGAGTACAATAACTGATATTGGAACTTTTCATCACTGATGCAAGACAAAGGAAACTGAAGACAAGAGCTAAATTACACTTGACTGAAAACTAACTTATTTCCTCACAATCTAAGATTTTCCTTAATGAACTGATATGGTGATTTTGTATGTATGAATGTTTGTTTCTCGCAAGACAGGTGAGAAACTCCGTACGATGACAATCCCGATATTGCACTTTGGTGTATTTGTGATGATGCTTAATGGTCTACATTATGACTGCTATCATGGTATGTTTGGTTAGTGAATTGTTCCCCATTATAAGTGGTCCCTGTCAAAGATGTTTTCCCTATTTTAAAAAGGTAGAATCTTTCACAGGTACAACAGGATATGCATTAGTCTTTTGTATGATATTGTCGCATGGATCATGATACAGACAAGGGGGGTATTGATTGTTCAATGGACAATGGACAATTCAATTCATCACAATGTCATGTGTCATGTTTTTACCAGATTTTCTCCTGAACACCGTTAACACAGATAGTAGCCTGTTGATGTTTCTCAACCCTTATAATCTGAGGTGGGGGAGGAATTGACGACTGTCAAACATTGAGTTGTGTGTCAGAGTGTGTTGTGTCAAATGTCTTGTTTACATTCATTTTCATTTGAGGAACAATAAGACCTGACTGGTCAGATACTCCCTTTGTTGTTTTGTCTTAGTCATTTGTAACATGAGTGTATGGGCCTTTTCTTTTTGTTAGGAATTGAATTGTGCTTGTAATGCTTTATCAAAAATGTAATGTTTTTTTTTAAATGTTTGATAGGGGGATAGTGGAATCTGAGCATTAACAATTACAATATGAAAATACGTTGCATTGGAAGTGAAGGTGCCTAGACAATGAGAACAACAGAAACATCTCTGTTTAGATTATCTCTGTAGGTTGCACTCTGATAACACAGGAATGTTTACATTGGCCATTTGGCATGGGGGTTACTGTCTTGGAAACTGGATCTTTGCTAGGTAAACACACCATTCAATGTATATATCAGCTTATAACCAACATTACAGAGAGAAGAGAGGAGAAAAGATTGAGTGAGATGGGAGCGAGGTTGTGTAAGGAAGACCAGGTCTGTAACCACATGAACAAGACAATCTAATGAAGGAATAAACAAAGAATGACTCTCTCCCTTGACAACAGAGTACGCAAATAATTATTACAATCACTATACGACACCGCTGAATTCTAACAGTTTGATGTCAAAAGTAATAACATAATTGTAAAGGGTAAAATCTGCCTTCTAATATTGTAGTTTTAAATGTCTTCTCAGCTTAAGAGCTAAGACTAATGAAAAGGTATTATGTTAAGCTCTCAGATAACTTTTCAACTAAACTATCACCCACTGGCTGCATAGAAAAAGATAAAGGCATTCCTTTATTATTAAACACTCAACTGGCTGAAATCGTATTCTCAAGATAAATTCAGATTGCATCTTATACTTGACTGATAATCCACTGCATTTTGAATTCAATAATAAACTTAAAACAGATAGCATTGAGTAAATGGTAGACTGGCAGCCCTCCGTAGAAATTGTGGATCGTATGTGACGGCGCACCGGAGGCAGATGACGTGTAAAGCAGCAGCCGTGTGTTTAGCCCAGTCGCTGTCCCAGAATTCTTAATTTGCCAGGCGACACTCCCATGATTTGCAATTTAAAGAAAAACATACAGCGCCTGCCGTCGCTTATTGTTTATATAATTTAATATAAAAAAATTTAATGGTACATTCGTTCAGTTCAGAACACAATGTGATCCGTATGAATGTAGTCTAGTTTAAACCACACGTGTTACTTGTTTGTGGAGCTGTAACTCAGCAAGGTAAAGTAGGATAGAACATGTAATGCAGCCTTGTAAACAAATATGGCAAACCGAAACGATAACCCACAAATTCAGGTCTCCCGTTTGGGAAAATTAAGGCCCTCTAAGAGTTGTTTAGCAACACAGACACTTCAGTGCCAGTGAAGAGACAATTTATAATTTCGGGAGCTTGCTGTTACTTTCCAGCAAATTCTGTTCCAGCAATCCCCTTCCAGCTAATCGCCTTCAGTGAAGCAGGCTTTACTCCTTGGCCTCTTTTGTGAACACACATTTTACCTGGATGATATAAAGTGGACATAAAAAGGCTACACACTCCTGATAAAATAAAATAAATGGTGATGTAAAAGAATGTGACAAAGATAAATCATGTCATAACTTTTTCCACTATTAATTTGACCTGAAATGTGAACAATAACATAGAAAACTAAAATCTTTGAGGGGGAACAATTTAAAATAAAAAACAAGTTGCATAAGTGTGCACACCCTCTTTTAACTGGAGACGTGGCTGTGTTCAGAATTAACCAATCACATTCAAATTGTCCTGACATTGTCCTGACATTTTCTTAGTTGCATCTCAGAGCAAAAGCCATGGTCCACAGAGAGCTTCCAATGCATCAGAGGGATCTCATTGTTGACATATAGGAGTTAAGAGAAGGCTACAAAATAATTTCCAAAGCATACACATACCGTGGAACACAGTGAAGACAGTCATCATCAAGTCGAGAAAATACGGCACAACATAGAGATTACCAAGAACTGGATGTCCCTCAAAACTGGATGAAAGAACGAGAAGAGAACTGGTCAGGGAGACTTCCAAGAGGCCTAGAGCAACATTAAATGAGCGGGAGAAATTTCTGAAAAGTACTGACTGTGTGCCACATGCGACAACAAGCTTCCAGTATTCTTCATATCAATGAGCTATGGGGTAGGGTGGCAAGACAGAAGCCTCATCTTACAAAGAAAAACCTCCAAGCCCAGCTGAAGTTTGCAAAAACAAACATCAAGTCTCCCAAAAGCACATGGAAAAATGTGTCTGATGAAACCCAAGGTTTAACTTTTTGGCCCTAATTCCCAAATTATGTTTGACACAAGAGCAACACTGCACATCACCCAAAGAACACCATATCCACAGTGAATGGCGAGGCAGCATCATGCTTTAGGGCTGTTGTTCTTCAGCTGGAACCGGGGCCTTAGTCAGGTTGGAGGGAATTATGAACAGTTCCAAATAACAGGCAATTTTGGCACACAACCTTCAGGCGTCTGATAGAAAGCTGAAGAGAAGGTTCACATTTCAGCACGACAACAACCCAAAGTACCCATCCAAATCCACAAAAGCATGGCTTCACCAGAAGAAGATTAATGTTTTGGAATGGCCCAGCTTGAGCCTTGACTTGAATCCAATTGAACATCTGTGGAGTGATCTGAATATAGCTGTGCACAGGAGATGTCCTTGCAATCTGACAGATTTGGAGCACTTTTGCAAAAAAGAGTTTGCAAATATTGCCACGTCAAGTTGTTCCATGCTAATAGACTCCTTCTCAAAAAGAATGAGTGCTGTAATGAAATGCTTCAACAAAGTTTTTGTTTAAGGGTGTGTACACTTTTGCAACCAGGTTATTGTGAGGTTTTTTTTCTCAAACATTTCAGTTTGTTTTTCAATTAAATTGTTCATATTATAGGTCACATTAAAGGTAGAAAAAGATTTTCTGAAATGATGTATCTTTGTCAAATATTTTTAAATCATAAACACCTGACATTTTAACAGCGATGTGTAGAATTTCTATATCCACCGTATATTTTCCAGAATTTGCAAAACTAAACACTACCCAGAAGAGGCCTCTTTATGTTTTACAGAAGTTCGCATCACTAACAAAACCAAAATGAACCAGTTCCCCTGTTTCTATCAAACTCACAAGTGCTGTCGCTGTAAATGGCATCCTTGCCAAACATGTAGAGCTCTCCATCCTTGGTGACGATGCTGCTGCTGCCATTGTTGCAGGCTGTGTTTACTGCTATCTTGGTCTCCAGCTTCATCATCTTTTTAGGCTTGTAGGGTTTCGGCTGGCGGCGGCTCTTGGCTGGAGATTCGTTTTTAAAGTTAGATATAAAATATTAAATAATAACCTCTACGCAAGACACAAGGCAGGCAAAGAGCATATACGTAATGTGAACACAGTGATAGGTTTATAATAAGTACACTTTTCCCTACATTCCCTAAGTCTGTTATCCTTACCAAATGATACAGAATTTAAGATCATGATTGGGATGGGTTCTTATAAGCGATTACTTACTGGACTCTCCATCCTCTCCCTTGCTGGCAGACCCTGTGAAAAACACACTGCCATCCTCAGCCACCAGCAGGGCGTGTGAACCATCATGGCCCACTGAAAACTGGACAATCTTAGGAGACTTGGTGATGGGCAACTCCACCCACTTTCCTGTTGACGGACCACCCTGCTTGATGCCCAGGCTCTGGTACTTCCCTGTGTAGTAGATCTGATGAACACATAAAGGGTGAAAGGATCAGTGAAAAAAAGCGAGAGGGAGAAAAAAATATTAGAAAAGAAACGTTTGCATAAACAAGAAAACAGGCAAGCCTCGTTTAACCGGCCTGCAATAGAAAGTGTTGCCCCCTCTAGATATTAACCCAGGTCACCCACGTCCGAAGGCTTTGTCGTTAACCACGACACCACAGAGCTGTACATACGACAAGTATCAGTACAGCCTTGTGTCTACCCTGAACAAATCCTCTTTTGCCACAGACTGTTTAAACAGCTAATTGTCCATTCATGAATGATATTGTTATAGTTAAACTGACTAACATTTCTTACTAAGTATACCTCCACCACAAATAGCATCTATGAATGTATGGTGTATGCCACTGGCCATTTTAACAGCGTATTAGCCAGTAATAGGCTTTACCACTATCTACAAACTTACTGGAATAGTCAAGAATTTAGCAATTGCTAGCAAGTCTACCAAAGCTATTTAATTTAATGTCATAATAACATAGTTTATTCTTTCATTCATGAATGACATTGATACAACAACTATCAAAAAAGGTGACGATAACCAACTTTTTCAACATCCTTATTAGTCAGTAAAAGGATTACTAGTATCTACAAACTTCCTAGGAATAATCATAAGAACTGATCAATTGCTTGTGAGACTAAAGATTAACGTTTACATGCCAGAAAAATAAATAAACGCAATATAAACATATACAGTTTTAGTTAAGGCTTACTATTGTTTGGTGTAGCCTGCAAATGTGTTTGTCTATCCTGACCCAAAATGCATGCAGGGAAGCGTACCTCAAAATTCCACCAGAAGCAGTCGCATTGTAACCGTAAACATTTACTTCAGGCTAAATATAAGGTACAGTGGGGCAAAAAAGTATTTAGTCAGCCACCAATTGTGCAAGTTCTCCCACTTAAAAAGAGGAGAGAGGCTTGTAATTTTCATCATAGGCACACTTCAACTATAAGACAAAATGAGAAAAAAAATCCAGAAAATCACATTGTAGGATTTTTAATGAATTTATTGGTAAATTATGGTGGAAAATAAGTATTTCTTCAATAACAAAAGTTCATCTCAATACTTTGTTGTATACCCTTTGTTGGCAATGACAGAGGTTGAACGTTTTCTATAAGTCTTCACAAGGTTTTCACACACTGTTGCTGGTATTTTGGCCCATTCCTCCATGCAGATCTCCTCTAGAGCAGTGATGTTTTGGGGCTGTCGCTGGGCAACAAGGACATTCAACTCCCTCCAAAGATTTTCTATGGGGTTGAGATCTTGTGACTGGCCAGGCCACTCCAGGACCTTGAAATGCTTCTTACAAAGCCACTCCTTTGTTGCCCGGGCAGTGTGTTTGGGATAATTGTCATGCTGAAAGACCCAGCCACATTTCATCTTCAATGCAATTGTTGATGGAAGGTTTCCACTGAAAATCTCACGATACATGGCCCCATTCATTCTTTCCTTTACACGGATCAGTCGTCCTGGTCCCTTTGCAGAAAAACAGCCCCAAAGCATGATGTTTCCACCCCCATGCTTCACAGTAGGTAAGGTTTTCTTCGGATGCAACTCAGCATTCTTTCTCCTCCAAACATGACGAGTTGAGACTAAAAAGTTCTGTTTTGGTTTCATCTGACCATATGACATTCTCCCAATCCTCTTCCGGATCATCCAAATGCTCTCTAGCAAACCTCAGATGGGCCTGGGCATGTACTGGCTTAAGCAGGGGGACACATCTGGCACTGCAGGATTTGAGTCCCTGGCGGTGTAGTTTGTTACTGATGGTAGCCTTTGTTACTTTGGCCCCAGCTCTCTGCAGGTCATTCACTAGGTCCCCCCGTGTGGTTTTGGGATTTTTGTTCACCGTTCGTGTGATAATTTTGACCCCTCGGGGAGAGATCTTGCGTGGAGCCCCAGATCGAGGGAGATTATCAGTGGTCTTGTATGTCTTCCATTTTCTTATAATTGCTCCCACAGTTGATTTCTTCACACCAAGCAGCTTACCTATTGCAGATTCAGTCTTCCCAGCCTGGTGCAGGTCTACAATTTTGTTTCTGTTGTCCTTTGACGGCTCTTTGTTCCGGGCCATAGTGGAGTTTGGAGTGTGACTGTTTGAGGTTGTGGACAGGTGTCTTTTATACTGATAACAAGTTCAAACAGATGCCATTAATACAGGTAACGAGTGGAGGACAGAGGAGCCTCTTAAAAAGTTGTTACAGGTCTGTGAGAGCCAGAAATCTTGCTTGTTTGCAGGGGACCAAATACTTATTTTACAGAGGTATTTACCAATAAAATCCTACAATGTGATTCTCTGGATTTTTTTCCCTCATTTTGTCTCTCATAGTTGAAGTGTACCTATGATGAAAAATACAGGCCTCTCTCATCTTTTTAAGTGGAAGAACTTGCACAATTGGTGGCTGACTAAATACTTTTTTGCCCCACTGTAGATACTGAAGGTTTTAGCCAGCAAAGTTTTCATCCATACGGAACAATTCATAACTCGTACTTTGCATTGCCTGTGAGGAGATACGAATGCGGTCTATAGTTTTTGCAGGTACGCTTCGCTAACCACTATGCGATTTAACAATGGGTACTAAGTCGGTCACTCACTCACTCAGTATGAGACATTTGCTCCTCTTGGCCGGCTCCGCTTACGCGGTCCAACAAAAAATAAGATTTTTTTTTGTGTAAAAGTTTAATGATGTCTGAGATGTATTCATCAAATTGCCAGAAGTGACTAACATATGTAGTTCAGTATCTTAATGTTGACCAACTCCCATTCCTACACCCAGGAACCTATCTACCCACACTAAGCGATTCAGATAAATGAACGGCCATAAGAAAAACATCACAGAAGAAAAAAAAACATTAAAGGATAAGATTAATAAGGTTTCAAGACAGGGAGAGTGTACCAAGCACTGTAAAAAAATAATAATAGGGATCACTATAATAAGTTTAGTACTGTTTTTTTTTTTTAATCCTTCAACGAAAATAATCCATATTCTGTCAGAGTACAACCTTGACGGTCAATATATGCTTTTTTTACTGTCCTAATAGCACAAATACCTAAGATAAAATTACCAGAAGACATTTGCATGAATGTTTTATGTTTTAAGGTTTTCAAACATTTCTTAGTGCAATACTTTCAAAGATATTCCATATTAAAAATGTTGCGTCAGTCCATGAATCAGTTAGCACTGACACTTACTGACCTCATACTTGCTTTAACAGTACAACCGTCAGGCCTTTTAGACCAACAGTATCAGCCTGAGCTGAGCGCCGTTTCTCATCATGAGCATTTGAATAGTCCCTTTTAGCATACACATTTTCCTCTGCAGCATCACCATCCAGCCGGAGCATTAATTCATCTACTGGTATGTCATCAAACTATATATAAAGTCTAAAAAAATTATGAATTACAACATTTTAAATGGTAATATGATAAGACTTCTTTTCTAATAAAGGTCTTATCATATGAATAAAAAGGACTAAAAAAAGAATACATTACAAAGGACGACTAGTTCTAAGAACACAGACTATAGTATTGATTCATTTGAAGGGCCTAATAAGGCCCTACAAATGTAAAAAATGAAAATTAGACAAAACTTAATATAATAAAAATAAATCCATTAGGACTTAGATTTCACTTTGATCTAAATTTTATGACATACAAGGTAAAATAAGATACATTATTAACCAGTTTGCGACGTTCAAAGAATTTCTAAAAATGTATTTATTTAGCCAATTTTATAGGCTAGAATTTGTTTCCACATATTCGAAGAGACATTCTCAACCTAGTATAGAAACTAGCAATTAATTCAAGTGCAATTGCAATAATCTGAACCCCCACAAAACATCCTGATCCAGTATTCTATCCAAATCATGCAATCCCTACACTTGACATTCAAGATCAATTATTGCGTGGGTTTTATGTTCGGAAATTCAGGGCCTTCACAAAGTATACAGAACCTTCCACTTACCACTTTACAAAAATGGTATAAAGTTCATTATGTATGCTACTGTTAAATGACTCCCATAATGTACAGTTATTACCTTTCCTGAGGCAGTTTTCATCAAAGCAAATTCCCTGCCTGCTCCCAGCAAAGCAGCTTCCTCGTCAAACCCTGTACCTGGGAAAACAAAGATAAAAACACATTTTTATTATGTGGACTTTTGCAGGCTGACACTGTATTGCGTACGACCACAACAAATTTTAACTGTTTTTAAAAAGTTTAGGAAATACACAGACTGCAAATATACCAATATCTGGCAAAGCAAGGAGTTGCAGAATGAAGTTATGCCAAGTCAACTTTTCAGTTCTGCATTTTTACCAATAAATGTTAGATCTATATTTGAATGAAACATTACTGCAGAACAGGAATTAACTCACTGATGATGTGTAGGTCTTTCTCCAGGTCAAACAAAGAGATACCACAGGCGTGGAGACATTTCCTAGCCAGTTTCAGCTGGAGCTCCTGTTGCAGTGCCGTCTCGGTACTGTTACCGTAGATTCGCACAACAAACCCATCCTGAGGAAAATATGGCAATTGGTTATTAAGTTCTGCCTGAAAACATTACAAGGATTTTTTTGTGTACAATGCTTGACTCCAGATCTGGGACTAGGAATGGGGTGATCGACGATTTTAGTACTAACCCTGATGGAAAATTCTCACAATGATGAAAATGTGGCAAAATTCCATATTTGCGATTATCATAAATCAGGATGATCCTTACATTAGTGACTTGAATACGTTTTACCAGTAGCTGAAGTTTCCCTGACTGCTTGTTTTATTTTACAAGTGGAGCACACATCTCATTTCGTGTTGTACTACGCCACTAAACATCCTCTGCAATGTACAGTAAATGAAGCTGAATAGCTCTGCTAGTGTAAAGAGAAGAATATTGTCCATTACAATAAAAATCGACTTTAAAATCTTAAATGTCATTAAGAGCTGGGTTTATATTGTAATGATATAAAGAATAAACTAGTTTTCCAATTTTTTTACAACAATGCTGGGGTAACCACTTCACTTAGTAGTCTACAAAAAAAGCTTCTGACCATGTCTCCACTTCCTGCTATATGCAAATACCTTTCCACTTCATTACCATGGAAATAACTGTAAGCCGCTGTCAATAATATTGAGCTCAAACAAACCAATTATATTTATCCAGCAACCAGAGATGCATGCATAAAAAGAACTGTTAACTGCAAATTTGAGAAAATTTGAATAGGATACACATTATACCTATATCTCTTTCAATTTTTTAATTATAATTTTGTTTATATTGTAGGCTAATTGTCAACAATTTCCTACAGAAAATGTCAGAAGACAAATAGACTAGAATATCGTTTGCGCAGTCCAAAAGAACATTGAGTTTCTGCATTATCTGCACAATATATAATGCGCACCACATAATGGGGAGCTGTTATAATGAATTATAAAGTTATGAAGAATCGACACATCAGGTAGCTAGCTAATAAGGCACACAAAATGCACAAGGAAGTGAGTCAGTAACAGTAAGAAATAAAATCTATTTTACCCTCCGAACAGCCGTTTTGAGCTAAAAGCCAGAGTTGTTATTGGGATTGTTATTAATCGGGATTAAATCATAAATCAAGATGATTGTGGCCAGGATAATCGTGGCATGAAAATCTCTTATTGTCCCACATTTGGAGTGACATAAAAAAACTTGGCGTCAGACATCAAAGACGTGAATAGCTAAAGAAATTCTGCTTTAATCAAAAGTGGAAAGATGGTTCTCCACACTCATTGTTTCTCTTTATGTGTCTGTGGATTTGTGGTTTAGGAGTTAGGATTAGGCAAAAAATTATAAATGTTCAGTGTTCAAATTGGGGTTAGTATTATGTTTTGGTAATATGGTTGTTTGTGTGTTAAGGCTTAGGACAGTTGGTTTTCAGGGTCTTCCTCTTCGGGGGTGGAGAGGGTGTAGGGTTTCTTGGGATGCAAGGGTTGGGGGTTGAGCATGTGTTACCGTTGGTTCATTCTCTGAGAGTTAGAGAGTTACCAATGAATAAGTGCTATACTTCTCCTGGTTTGCAGTTGAAATAATTTAGTTTTTTACTCTGTATAAGAATCAAGATGGCGTCTGTGGTTAGTGATACACCAGTGACAACCCTGACTTACGAAAAATACACAAGTGTGCGCGCGTGCGTGCGTGTGTGTGTCTGTGTGTGTGTGTGTGTGTGTGTGTGTTTGTGTGTGTGTGTACTCACATCTTTGCAGGCAGCAATCTGGTTAATGTACTCTCCATCGGTAAAAACAATGTTCTGGCCATCTGCATGTAGACCTGTGGACAGAAAAACTGAGCAATATCAGTTCATTTCAAAAAACATTCAAAGAATAGAGAAATGAATGTCACTCCCTTTACCAAGGAGTGGAGCTGATATTGGCAATGGCCACCATATCTATGAAAATGTTCATTTAAATATGCCCAACAACTTAAAATATGTAAATTAAGACCAACTAGACAGCTGGACAGATATTTATCTTCTCAGTATCTTGCACAGTCCTAAAATGTTGCCTGTCTCATTGTGCCCACATGTGATCAAATTAAATTTCCGTATGTATGCCAAACGTAATCACACTGACATGTAACAAAAACTATCACTACATAGTTGATCTAGTGCCACTGTGTGGTCGATTGAAAAATATTTGGAACATGTCTACCAAATTGTGTAATGATATACACTGATCAGCCATTACATTATGACCACTGACAGGTGAAGTGAATAACACTGATAATCTCGTAATCATGGCAACTGTCTGTGGGTGGGATATATTAGGCAGCAAGTCAACATTCTGTCCATAAAGTTGATGCATTAGAAGCAGGAAAAATGGGCAAGCGTAAAGGATCTGAGGAACAAGGGCCGAATTGTGATGGATTGACTGGGTCTCAGCATGTACAAATTTATCCTTGTGGTGTGTTCCCGGTCTGCAGTGGTCAGTACCTATCAAAAGTTGTCAGAGGAAGGAAAAGCGGCGAACTAGCGAACCAGCCAAGGCTCATTGATGCACGTGGGGAGCGAAGGCTGGCCCGTGGGGTCCAATCCACCAGACAAGTTACTGTAGCTCAAATTGCTGAAAAAGTTAATGATGGTACTGATAGAAAGGTGTCATAACACAAAGTGCATTGCAGATTTTTGGGAATGGGGTTGCATAGCCTCAGACCAGTCAGGGTGCCCATGCTGACTCCTGTCCACTGCCGAAAGCGCCTACAATGGGCAGCTAAACATCAGAACTGAACCACAAAGAAAGGGAAGAAGGTGGCCTGGTCTGATGAATCACGTTCTCTTTTACATCATGTGTGATGCTTTGGGCAATGCCATTCATGTGGATGTTACTTTAACACGTACCACCTACCCGAGCAGTGTTGCAATGAAGTGCACCCTTTCTGGGCAATGGTACTTCCTGATGGAATTGGCCACTTTTAGCAGGATAATGCACTCTGCCACAAAGCAAAAATGGTTCAGGAATGGTTCGAAGAACACAACAACGAGTTCAATGTGTTGACTTGGCTTCCAAATTCCCCAGATCTCAATCCAATCGAACATCGGTGGAATGTGCTGGAAAAACAAGCCCAATCCATGGAGGCCCCACCATGCAAATTCCAGGATATCAATGATCTGCTCCTAACGACTTGGTACCAGATACCACAGCACACCTTCAGAGGTGTAGTGTAGTCCCTGCCACAACGAGACAGGGCTTGTTTGGCAGCAAAAGGGAACATACACAATATAAGGAAGGTGGTCATCATGTTATAGCTGATCGGTGTAACTCCATGGTGGACCATACACGTGCCAGAGCACACCTACGGTCAGTTTAATTGGTTAGTATCAGCCCATACTGGCCTGGGATAGTTGTGATTTTAATGAAGTTTGGTAATTTGAGAGTGATACAAGCTTACAAACTCCTTCCTATGATGTGTTTATTATAAACAATAGGTGAATGATGGAGATGTTAGTTTCTACTGTCATGTACCTGGCATGGTGATGGTTCCTTCATGCTCAAGAGTCTCGGGGTTGATCTTAATTGCTGATGTGCTGTAGTTGTTACTCATATCCCGGTATAACAGACATCCCTGTATACAAGCACACACACCTTTTAGGACTGCATTTCCCACAAAGTGAAAAGCAACCCTCATTAACGAGTGGGATTCTGTTGCATATTGTAAAGGAACACACAAAAAAGTGTTTGATAATAATACATTAATATATCATCAATACTTATTTTGCTGGTAAATGTTTACTTCTACCAAATTCCCATAAAGATTAATTAGGAGAAGAATAATGTTTAACCCCAAAACATTTTTGCAGTTTGTAATTGGGTCAACTAGTGGACAAATAAATGCAGTGAACAAATATAATGATACTTATACAAAACAACGATTAATGGCAATTAAATTGAATTTCAGAATATTTAAAGTCTAAATTGTACTGTCCCATTTCCATTTTGAATTATGAAAAGAGAATCTAAGATTAAGTTACCTGAGCAAAGCCCAACCATGATCTCTTCTCCTTCCGATTCCTGATGCGTGACGTGGAATTATAAACATGACCCTGAAATATACGCACACACGCACGCAAATGCACACACACAGATCCAAATTTAGAATGTAACTAAAAATGGGTCAATGACAAATAAGGCTTTCAAAATGGGAAAAAACATGAATGTGAAATGCATTTTATGTTCACAAGAATGTATTCTGGGTATTCTTGTTTGTTACTTAGCTTTTAAGATGGCACACAACTGAAAACAAGTACAAAAAAATTACATAATAAATTCCCCTTAAAATTCTTTATCTATGCAACTTTTACTACATTTCTTAACAACTGATGCATAAATGTTTTTAAACATTCAATTTCCCATAGGGAGAAATGGGCAAGTGTAAACAAAATATTTAACTGTATACATTAATTTGATGAAGTTGGTGCATCTTATTCTTGTTTATTTTATTTATATCAAAGCTTTGAAGAATTTATTCTGCAAAAAATCATATAATTTAAAAAGATATATCACTAACAAATATGAATCAAAATAATTGCTGCCTCTTTTTCTCCTTTATTTGTAAATCTGAACATCATTTGTATGAATTCAACTCGAATTGCAAGCGTATCTCATGTTTGTTCAGAAATTACAAAGCATGTTCAAACTTTATTGTCTTAAATGCACAAGCTTGCAAAATGTAACTACAGATTTGAACGTCTGACTTAAAACCATGGCCCTCAATTAGGGATGCACCAATACCGATACCAGTATCGGGTCGATACTGGGCTCATGTACTTGTACTCAGAGAAATATGACAATCAGCCTGATATGCCGATTCTAAGTCATGGAAACATTAAGTGAAACTCGATGGTTGTCATCTCTGGAAGCATTAGTATAGCATATAGAACTTAGATTGGTAGAGCCGTAAGACTCAATCAGAGAGTGCAAGCTCTTCTCGGCTATATTGTCAAGAGGAGGAACGGGGAAAAATATATATTTAATTTGGTCAAACATCATTAGACAAAACACAGAACAGATTTCAATGAGTATGCCAATGCTAGCAGCGCAAAACCACAAAAAGAGCTAACTCAAACACTGGAGAAGCAAAATGAAAAGTACTCAGACAGCCGGAAGCAGGAAAAAAATTAAAGAGCAGGAATATTCAATGAATCACGTACAGTTCACTACTGCAGAATCAGAGAACAATGTTCAGAGTATCAAACTAGCTAGTAAAGAAAATGTAACTCTCTCTATATGCACACATTTGTGTCTAACTGTCAGCATGTGGCGGTCAAATTCATATAGAAGTAACCATCATCTGAGCAATAACTCAAGGTAAGAAGCTAGCTAGCTAGCTAACTTTCACAACTAGCAACAATGGATTAGCATCATTCAGGCAACGTGAGAGATTTGGCTGCAGCAATAAGACCTCCGGTTATCATATCTTGCCTTCAAAATAATATTATGCAGTGAAACGTCATATACATTCGGTGGAAACAATAAGACTTCAGATTTTTATATTTTCCTGTTAAAATAAAAGCCTGTGATGGGTTGTGTGAATTGTAAATATTTTCAAAGGAAAAATACGTGGGGTAAAATATAAAATAAACAAATTACTATTTAAATAATACACTATATAAGATAAAAAATATTATAAAGTGGAGCAAATTCTGAAATAGTTAGAGCTTAAGTTAACTTTGAGAATCTTTATTATAGAAAGAAAACACATTATGTTATTGTTGTTAATTCGCTTCTGCTCTTTAGGTTTGGAGAGGGATTGCGATATAAATCTGGGAGGCGTTTCATTCGTTGACCACCACACCACAGAGCTGTACAGTTGATGGGTGTCAGAATAGCCTTGTGCTTGCCCTGAACAAATCCACTTTTACAACTGGCTGTTTCAACAGCTACAGTGGGGAGAACAAGTATTTGATACACTGCTGATTTTGCAGGTTTGCCTACGTACAAAGCATGTGGAGGTCTGTAATATTAATCATAGGAACACTTCAACTGAGAGATGAAATCTAAAACAAAAATCCAGAAAATCACATTGTATGGTTTTTAAATAATTATTTTGCATTTTATTGCATGAAATAAGCATTTGATACATCAGAAAAGCAGAACTTAATATTTGGTACAGAAATCTTTGTTTGCAATTACAGAGATCATACGTTTCCTGTAGATCTTGACCAGGTTTGCACACACTGCAGCAGGGATTTTGGCCCACACCTTCATACAGACCTTCTCCAGATCCTTCAGGTTTCAGGGCTGTTGTTAGTTTCGGCGCTGTTGCTGAAACAGGGACTTTCAGCTCCCTCCAAGGATATTCTATTGGGTTTAGATCCGGAGACTGGCGAGGCCACTCCAGGACCTTGAGCTGCTTATTACGGAGCCACTCCTTAGTTGCCCTGGTTGTCGGTTTCAGGTTGTTGTCATGCTGGAACACCCAGCCACGACCCATCTTCAATGCTCTTACTGAGGGAAGGAGGTAGTTGGCCAAGATCTCGCAATACATGGCCCCATCCATCCTCCCCTCAATACAGTGCAGTCGTCCTGTCCCCTTTGCAGAAAAGCATCTCCAAAGTATGATGTTCCCACCTCCATGTTTCAAGGTTGGGATGGTGTTCTTGGGGTTGTACTCATCCTTCTTCTCCCTCCAAACACGGCGAGTGGAGTTTAGACCGAAAAGCTCTATTTTTGTCTCATCAGACTACATGTCCTTCTCCCTTTCCTCCTCTGGATCATCCAGATGATCATTGGCAAAGTTCAGAAGGGCCTGGACATGCGCTGGCTTGAGCAGGGGGACCTTGTGTGCGCTGCAGGATTTTAATCCATGATGGTGTAGGGTGTTACTAATGGTTTTCTATGAGACTGTGGTCCCAGCTCTCTTCAGGTCATTGACCAGGTCCTGCAGTGTAGTTCTGGGCTGATCCTTCACCTTCCTCATGATCATTGATGCCCCACGAGGTGAAATCTTGCATGGAGCCCCAGACCGAGGAAGATTGACCGTCATCTTGAACTTCTTCCATTTTCTAATAATTGCGCCAACAGTTGTTGCCTTCTCACCATGCTGCTTGCCTATTGTCCTGTAGCATATCCCAGCCTTGTGCAGGTCTACAATTTTATCCCTGATGTCCTTACACAGCTCTCTGATCTTGGCCATTGTGGAGAGGTTGGAGTCTGTCTTTTTTACAGGTAACGAGTTCAAACAGTTGCAGTTAATACAGGTAAGGAGTAGAGAACAGGAGGGCTTCTTAAAGACGGAATTCTTACTGGTTGGTATGTGATCAAATACTCGTCATGCAATAAAATGCAAATTAATTAATTAAAAGTCATACATTGTGATTTTCTGGATTGTTGTTTTAGATTCCATCTCACAGTTGAAGTGTACCTATGGTAAAAATTACAAACCTCTACATGCTTTGTAAGTAGGAAAACCTGCAAAATCAGCAGTGTATCAAATACTTGTTCTCCCCACTGTAACTGCCCATTCGTGAATGATATTGATACAGTTAAACTGACCAATGTTTCTTACTAAGTTTACCTCCACAAATAGCGTGTATGAATTGATTGGCATTTGCTACTGGCCGTTTTAAAAGCGTATTAGCCAGTAATATACTTTACCAGTATCTAATCAATCTAATTTCTTTTGACATCAGAAGTTGTCACAAAGTGCCTTAACAAAACACCTGGCCTTAAACCCCAAGGAGAAAACAACAGTAGAGTTGAATTTCAGTGGCTAAGAAAAACTCCCTAAGAAGCTGAAGTTTAGGAAGAAACCTAGAGAGGAACCAGGCACAGAGGGGCGAACAGTCCTCTTCTGGCTGTGCCAGGTGAACATATTAATAGTATAAATTGTAATAATTAATAAAGGCATGTGGTCTGAGTCCATAGTCTAAATTACTATAACAGTCAAGAATTGAGCAATTGCTAGAGAGTCTGCCAAAGCGAGCTCATTGTATGGCACAACATACATTTTTCTCCCATTCGTGAATGACAGTGATACAATAACCATCAATAAAGGTGACAATAAGACTGGCCAGGCTACTCCACTGGACCTTCATGTGTTTCTTCTTAAGCCACTCCTTTGTTGCCTTGGCCGAGTGTTGTGGGTCATTGTCATGCTGGAATACTCACCTACGACCCATTTTCAATGTCCTGGCTGAGGGAAGGAGGTTCGCACCCAAGACGAGGGTACATGGCCCCGTCCATCCTCCCTTTGATGTGGTGAAGTTGACCGGTCCCCTTAGCAAAAACACCCCAAAGAATAATATTTCCACCTCCATGTTTGGCGGTGGGGATGGTGTTCTTGAGGTCATAGGTTGCATTCTTCCTCCTCCAAACACGGTGAGTTGAGTTGATGACAAAGAGCTTGATTTGTCTAATTGGAGCACAACACTTTCACCCAGTTCTCCTCTTAATCATTCAGATGTTCATTGGCAAACTTCAGACGGGCCTGTACATGTGCTTTCTATCAGTCCTTCACAGCGTAGTGTGTTACCAATTGTTTTCTCAGTGACTATGGTCCCAGCTGCCTTGAGATCATTGATAAGATCTTCCCATTTAGTTCTGTGCTGATTCCTCACCATTCGCACAATCATTGCAACACTACAAGGCGAGATCTTGCATGGAGCCTCAGACCGAGGGAGATTGATAAACTTTGTGTTTCTTGCATTTGCGAATAATCGCACCAACTGTTGTCACCTTCTCACCAAGTTGCTTGGGTAGATATGCAAGAGCTGTCCAAGTATTGTCCCTGACATCCTTGGACAGCTCTTTGGTCTTGGCCATGGTGGAGAGTTTGGAATCTGATTGATTGATTGATTGCTTCTGTGGACAGGTGTCTTTTAAACAGGAAAGAAGCAGAGATTAGGCGCAATCCCTTAAAGAGTGTACTCCTAATCTGAGCATGTTACCTGTATAAAAGATACCTGGGAGCCAGAAATCTTTCTGATTGAGAGGGGATCAAATACTTACTCCCCTCATTTCAATGCAAATGCAATGTATAACATTTTTACATGCGTTTTTCTGGATTTTTTTGTTGTTGTTCTGCCTCTCTCTGTTTAAATAAACCTACCATTGAAATTATAGACTGATAATTCCTTTGTCAGTGGGCAATCATACAAAACGAGCAGGGATAAAAAAAAATGATATAAACTAATGCTTACTCAGATTATTAATACAAAAGCATGACATTGACAAATATATTTGGTAGTTTCCAGTCATATAAAAATATATTTCACATTTATAATATTTGTTCACATGTATAAAAAGCTATAAAAAATATGAAAATGTGCAGAAATACTTTATGTTTTTAACTAAAGTAAGTTTTTACAAGCAACGTACCCTGACAGTGCCGCTGTAGCCGGAGCCCACTTTGTAAAGACCGTCCTTGCAGAGCAGATAGAGGAAAGAACCATCTGTCTGCAGCAGGCAGCGCTCATCCACATCGATGGTCACCTCCTTCAGTACCCACTTATTCATCAGCGCCGCCCGCTTGATACCATTGCCAAACCAATCCTGGATCTGGATCTTTCCCACTAGTACGGCCTGCACACTCCTCTGTAGTGCAATCAGAATAGTTGGCACCTGGGACGGGAAGGGAAAACTATTTAGCATTTATTCTAATTATGAACAGCACGGCACCATTATTTCTGCCAAAAACAAAACACATTTTTACACGTTATTCACATTATATTCACCTCAATAGTTAAAGGGATAGTTTGTCCAAAAATTATAGTTGGGAGACAGTCCACTTACCCTGAATGGTTCCTTCATGCACATAGTGATTTTTTTTAAACTACTGTATGTTTCTTCCAAAGTCCGTAATAAGCATTATTAGCATTGAACAAATTCATGAATGGAAACTAAGTCCCACTATACTAAAGCTGCATTCCAAAACACTTAAAACTACATTTGGTAATCTCTCACGCTAGCATAGATTATTAAACTATTTTCTGACGAAAGAACCGGAGGAATTGGATGAATTCAAACTGACACAAGCAAACTGTTTCCTAAAGCCACCTTATACAGCTTTTATTCATTGGCAGTGGTGTCATCCAAGTGAGCATGATCTTCATCTTCAACAAGCTATGTGAAGATAGGTCGCTTTGCCTAGCTGGCCCATTTGACAGTTGTCATCAGAATAATATTTGTAATTGTGAAAAATGCTTTGGTCATTAGAAAGGTACAAGGGATGTGGAAGAGGAGAACGGAGATTTCACTCTTCGCCACATCTGCAAGGTTTGTTCACAGTTTCATCTTTCAACCACATCACTAGGACTACATCCTCCAGATCCCGAGATCCTCCTGTTTCCAATTACAATGAACTGTGTACATTCACCTGAGCCTGTTTGACATACACACTTGTATTTTGGATTTCAACTTCATTCTGCTCCTTAGCATTTTTCATATAACCCATCCTAATCGTTTAAAATTGAGCCTAGTTTACAAAGTTATTTTTATTATTGCTATACAGCTCTGGAAAAATGTATGAGACCACTGCACCATTAAAACTGCTCAATTCTAAATTTTTTCTGGAGCTTTCATCATTACAGTTACTTTTTGGAATTATTGTACAGTATCTTTAGAATGAATTTTATTCACTTTGTGTAATATTAAAATAAATGAAAGTAACTGGCTTGAAATTTTAAATTTCAGTAACTGATATGGTAGAGTAAAAATTTCAGGCACTCTAAAATGATGTACAATAGCTTTCCTGTAAACCCAAATGTTTTACATACATTTTAAAGTAGGAATTTAGAGCAGCATTTTCTGATTTTGGATCAGTGTTATCCCTTTCATTGTTATTCCCTCCCAACACTGGATCCCCACCAGTGTGCATGCCGTTTGAAACATGTCTTCAGAGGATGTCATCTCCACAGCTTAACAATCCTCCCTGACCCACCACAACTAAACCAACACCTTTGCAAGAATACTATTCATAGACTTCAGCTCAGCATTCGACATGGTCATCCCCTCTAGGCTGGTTAAAAAACTAAATGATCTGTGGATCAGCCCCTCTCTCTGCAACTGGGCTTTGGACTTGCTAACCAACTGACCCCGGTCAGTCAGCTTAGAAATCTTCACCTCTGTTATGGAATTTCTTGAACTAATGTACATTTTAGACATGTCTGCGGTATCTAACTCTGGTCTTTTTTTGTGACAAACAATAAGGGTATCTGTCCCCTGTCCTTCAGGAATGTGATTGACTCTCTAACAATGCTTCCCTTGCCCCTACTTGGATAAACATTCATGGATAGGAAGGATAAAGGAACAAATGTCGTCTTTATAGAATAAATTAGCAGTGTCCTTCGTTCCCTGGGATAAAATGGGATGACATATGTATTGCTGACATAAGACAGCTGGGCAGTATCTTACCACACCCCTTTAACTGTAATAAATACTGACTGTTCCATGTTTTCCTCAGAGATCCCTCACAGCAAGTAAATTAAACCGCTAACTGCGCCAATAATTTTTTCTCTGTACTTACTTCCATTAAGCATTCTTACCAATGAAATGCTCTAACACCTCCTTCACCCTGATCCTGAACACAGGTGTTCCACAAGTCTGCATGATGAGCCCCCTACTGTACTCCCGTCACCCACAACTGCATTCCTGTACACAGTTCCAACACCATCGTCAAGTTCGCAGACAACACTACAGTAGTCGTGCTGATCAGTGACAATGACAAGTCAGCATACAGGGCGGCAGTCAAGTGCACTGATAACAACCTGGCCTTCAATGCAAAGAAAACCAAAGGAGCTCATTGTGGATTACAGGAAGTCTAAAGGCTGTAGTAACGCACCAGTTCTCATCAATGGTAGTGAAGTGAAGCGTGTGTCCAGCTACTATTTCCTAGGTGTCCACATCCCAAGGACTTCTCCTGGACCCTCAACACCTCAGCCTTGGTCAAAAAGACGCAGCAGCACCTGTACTTTTTGAGGAGGCTAAAGAAAGTCCACCTGTCCACCAAGATCCTTGTGAACTTCTAACACGGCATAATCAAGACCATTCTGACCAACTGCACCACAGTGTGGTTTCGGGGTTGTCCCAAAGCATGGTGAAAACAACCCAGCACATCACTGGTGCCCAGCTCCCAGCCATTGTAAAACTCTAGCGCAAGTGTGTCTGCACAGGGAGCGCGGCATCGTCAGGGACAGATCTCTTTGTTTCCGCACCAGCAGGCTCAGGAACAGTTTCTTTCCATCTACTATAACCCTGCTTAACATTGTGACCCATAAATAACCATAACCTCTCCGCCTCTCAGGGACATTGTCGCACTACTCCCTTTGTACTACTGAACTCTAACACTGCCTTGCAGAGTGATAATGGTCGTTTTTAGTTGTAGCAGGTACGTGTTTACCTCAAACCTTACTTCTGCTATCCCTGCATTTTAGTTGCACATACACCTTGCACATTCAATTTGCCTTCATTGCAAATATAGAATTGGCATCATACTCGCATTTTTCAGATGTTACATATACATGGAAGGAAAAAAGTATTTGATCCACAGCAGATTTTGAATGTTTGCCCACTGAAAAATAAATGAAAAAGAAACATACTAGTGGGAAAGATCCAGATCCAGGATTGGTTTGGCAATGATATCAAGCATGCAAATAAGTGTGTACTGAAGGAGGTGAACACCGATGCAAATGGGCGCTGCCAGCTGCAGACAGATGGTTCTTTCATCTATCTGCTCTGCAAGGACGGCTTGTAAAAACGTATTTATGAAAAAGTATATCCGAACGTTTTGATATTTTGTATTGCTTTCAATACATGTGAACAAATACAATAATTGGGAAGTATGAAGGAATTGCCAAATATATTTATATATGACTAGAAATTACCAAATATATTTGAGTCTCTTTTGTAGTAATAATCAGAGTTTACATTAGACTTTTATTTTTATTACTAGTATGGTTGCTAATATTCCCGAATTTTGGATAATACAGTGTGGGGAAAAAGTATTTGATCCCCTGCTGATGTTGTACATTTGCCCACTGACTAAGAAAATATCAATCTATAATTTTAATGGTAGGTTTATTTGAACAGTGTGATACAGAATAACAACAAGAATGCATGAAAACACATGTCAAAAATGTTATAAATTGATATGCATGTAAATGAGGGAAATAAGTATTTGATCTCCTATCAATCAGAAATAAATCTAGTTTCCAGGTGTCTTTTATACAGGTAACAAGCTCAGATCCACAAAAGCAATCAATCAGGTTCCAAACTCTCCACCATGGCCAAGACCAAAGAGCTGTCCAAGGATGTCAGGGAAAAGATTGTTGACCTATGCAAGGCTGGAATGGGCTACATGACCACCGCCAAGCAGCTTGGTGGGAAGGTCACAATAGTTGGTGCGATTAATTGCAAATGGAAGAAACACAAAACAAGCCCAGAACTACACGGGATGATCTTGTCAATGATCAAGGCAGATGGGACCATAGTCACCGAGAAAACAATTGGTTACATACTACCCTGTGAAGGACTGAAAACCTGCAGCACCCGCAAGGACCCCCTGCTCAAGAAAGCACATTTACAGGCCGGTCTGAAGTTTGCCAATGAACATCTGAATGACTTAGAGGAGAACTGGGTGAAAGTGTTGTAGTCCAATTAGACAAATCAAGCTCTTTGGCATCAACTCAACTCGTTGTGTTTGGAGGAGGAGGAATGCAACCTATGACCCCAAGAACACCATCCCCACCGTCAAATATGGAGGTGGAAAGATAATGATGTGCGGGTGTGTTTCTGCTATGTGGACATATCAATTTCACTGCATCATAGGGACAATGTACGGAGCCATGCACTGTCAAATCTTGGGTGAGAACCTCCTTCCCACAGCCAAGGTATTGAAAACGGGTTGTGGATAGTTAGGCAAGCATGACAATGACCCAAAACACAGGCCATGGAAAAAAGGAGTGGCTTAAGAAACAGCATATTAAGGTCCTGGAGTAGCGTAGCTACTTGTAACATACACAATACTTAATAATTGTACTGTCCTCCTCTATTTGCCTAAATTTGCACATTTACTATTGCCATTTGTACTGCATTTGCCTTCCTTGCACATGTATACATACCACTAGAAATATACATAAACGTAAAACATGTACATTTTCAGCGCTCGTCTATTTGCACTTCTGGTTAGATGCTAACTGCATTTTGTTGTACAGTACTCGTACATGTTCAATTACAATAAAATTGAATCTAATCTAATGCGACTCTTACCTTTCGTTTCTTCCGGAGTGCATATCACCAGTCAAAAAAATGACCCATCTCAATGTTCATGTTTTGAAATATTATAAGAACAAAGCACAGAGACACTATTGGCTTGCTTTGAGACTAATGTATTTATGTCCTATTTGGGCTCTAGTAAGTGTTATACAGGTGTTGGTCACATAATAAGAATAACATCAAAAAGTGGATTTATTTCAGTAATTCCATTCAAAAAGTGATACATGTATAATGTATAGTCATTCCACACAGACTGATTTATTTCAAGTGTTCATTCCTTTTAATTTTGATGATTATAACTGACAACTAATGAAAAGCCCAAAACCAGTATCTCAAAGTTTGAATTACAAGTTTCACTTTTTTAACGGAATTACTGAAATAAATAAACTTTTTGAAGATATTCTAATTATATGACCAGCACCTGTATATCATTTATTTCTCACCTGAATAGTCTGGCAAGCATGACTGCCGTTGTTGGTGAGGATAGCAGAGACAGCCTGCAGAGTCTTGCCCGTGTCTCCCCAGGACACCACTAGGCTGAAAAGGCAGGCACAGGACAGGGCAGCAAGTGCCTGCCCCGTGGGATCATTCATTATAGTGCTTCGCACTGTTGTCTCCAGCAGCAGGTGGAACAGAGATTCTGTAGAGGAAATGGAGTATTAGGAGGTGATGCGTATCTGCAATAGGTTTGTCTGGTCTTTACAAAAATATTACTTTAAATGTTTATGTGACGGCTTGCATGAATGCATGACTGTGTATGTGTTTGTGTATGTTTGTGCACATATTTTGCATGCATACAACTGTATGTCTGTTCAGAGTTAATTAACCTGGTAGAAACCAAACTGTTCACATAAGGAAAACAACACTTTTACACAAAGAAGTTAGATGTTCTTAGAATTGGGTTTAAAGTAAGAAGTTAGGTTTTGGTTAAGATTTTTGGGTAATGGTAAGGGTTATGTAAAAAGAAAATAGAAATTGGTAGGATAATCATTTCTGTCCCAACAAGAATTGTGAGTGTGTACTGACCTAGTACATCAGGAGGCTCTGTCTGGAATCCCTCTGGCTGTTGTCCTTGCAGCATGTCCAGCAAGGCCTGTAGGCTCCGCAGGCATAGTGAGGGGTGAGAGAACCGTGTCTCCTTGATCAGTTCGAACACTCCACACAGACCAATTCCAATAATCTATAGGAAGAAAAAAAAAAAGTAAACATACGGTTATTACAACCCTGGCGCATGGCATGCCAGGGTCGTGGGTTTAATTTCCACAGGCAACCAGTAATAACTATGAAAAAGCATGCACTAACGTCTGGAAGTTGCTCTTGAAAACAGTGTCTGCTAAATCAACAGTGTCTCCTGGCAAGGGCTGACAGGTTTGTCCCAGTTAACAAGGCTCCTATGGCCTTGGGAAAAAAAACTGCATGACAGCATCACAGACCCACCACCATATTTACAGAGTCGGAATTAGGTTAAACAAGCGATCTTCAGAGAAGATATTAAACAAGAAACCAGGCAAGCCTAGTTCAGCTGGCCCGCAATAGAAAATATTGCCCTCTCGAGATTCGAACCTGGGATGCCCACGTGGAAGGTTGTGTTGTTAACCACTCCATCATAGAGCTGTACATTTGACAGGCGTCAGTATAGCCCCTTGTGTCTGCCCTGAACAAATCCTCTTTTGCCAATGGCCATTTCAACAGCTAATTGGTCATTTGTGAATGATATTGATACAGTTAAACAGACTAACGTTTCTCACCAAGTTTTCCTACACCGCAAATAGCATCTATGAACTATATGGCGTTTGCCACTGGCAATTTTAACCAGTAATAGGCTTTACTAGTATCTACTAAATTACTGGAATAGTCAATAATTGAGCAACTGCTAGCGAGTCTGCCAAAGCTATTTCATTTCTTCGCATAATAACATATTTTTTTCTTTCATGGCATAACAAGGTACTTTTTTCTTTAATTGGTGAATGATATTGATACAATGACAATCAATAAAGGTGAAGATAACTAGCTTTTTCATCAAGTGTAAAGATGAGAGAATTGTGGAATATACCAGAAAGTCACAATACTGTATAACCAGTTTTATATGCGGCTCACAAAAAAAATATTAAGTGACGTAGCTCACAACAGATTCAAACTGAGGTCTTCCCCATGTGAGGCCACAGCATTACACATTTAAGTAGTCACAAGACACCATTGAGCATTGTGTTAATCTGAATATCATTCCTTATTTAATTTACTACCTACATTGCATATATGAACTGTATGGCTTTTGCCACTTTTAACAGCTTATTAGCCAGAAAAAGTATCTATTATCTTCCTAGGAATATTCATAAGAATTGAGCAATTGCTAGCGAGTTTGAACTTTTCTATGCAAAATTCACAATATAACCATATACAGTTTTAGTTAAGGCGTACATATGTGGTAACCAGCAAATGTGTTTGTCTATTCTGACCCAAAACGCATGCAGGGATGCATACTTTGAAAATCCACCAGAAACAGTCGTAATATAACTGTAAACTGTTTTATTTCATACCTACTATAATGTAGATACCAGCCAGTCCGCTTTGCTAACCACTACGCTATTTAACAAGGGGTACACGGTCGGTCGTTCGACCTCTCGCTGGGTCGCTCAATCGCTCAGTAAGAGACATTCGCTCTTAGCTGGCTCTGCTTACGTGGTCCGGCAAAAAGATAATCTTTTAAACCTGCGACAGGCATTAACAAAAATATACATGGTATGTTCCACAGTCAATTGAGGTTCCCAAATGTTGAGTTTTTAATTTTATCAAATCAATTTAGTGGTGGAGAGCAACTTAACCTACATATGGCAAGGCGTCCTTCACATTGTGCACTGATGGCACCTGCTGGTTGAAATAATATCAGACAAATAATGTTTAACACACATATAACATATTATTGACTCAAACCAAAGCTTCAAAATCAACCAGATTTTTTAAATAATAATAAGACTATGATAGATATGTTCACCGTTAAGCAGTTTTTGTGTGTAAAAATACAACTACTCTAAACTACATGCCAAAATGACAAAGAATTGAACCAAGCAACAATAAGAATATTTTAAAAGAATGCTGTTTTGTGCCAGATTTCCCTACTTGCACATTTTGGGTCCTAGAATCATTTCTGTAACAGATATCATCTATTATGATGCATAAAAAAACAAACATAAAAACTGACTTTTGGGACACTATTTTGAAACCTCATCTCTTAGAATGGCAAAAGAAAAGTTTTACAATACACATTTCTGCAATAGGGCATGCAAATTTATTTTTGAAATATTCATGAAGTTTTGTATGATTGTTATTTTCTGATATTTCCATGCCTTTGTCATATTACAGTGATTTAGGCTGAAATAAATGAATAAAATAAATAACAGAAGGTCAAAAATATAGGCACCCCAATAAAAGTTAGTTCCATTAAGAAATATAAATACACAGCATACGTTCTTCCGCGGATATGTGGATGGTGGTCGCCTAAGGTTAAAGAAACATCAAGGTTTCTAGGGGAATTTAGGACCACAATTTTAAACGGACAAATGGGGTGCAATGGTTATTCAAGCTTAAATGCACTGACAGAAAATCAGGTGGAAGAGACATCTTTGACGCCTTTGAAATGCACTGTTTGAAAATATTGAATGTGTTCTGACTATATGCTCCAGATATGAACAATAGACTCAAGCCACCTTCTACTATTCTCCCTATAGTCACAGGCCTCCCTATTTTGATTAGCAATAGTGGACAAGGGAAATATATGTCAAGCTGAAATGGAAGACAGTTAATGTAAGTAATCTCATTTATGTTCCTCTTATTTCACGTAATGCAACATGACAAATACTAAGACATGTTTGTTGAGAAACATGCCTGACAACCTAAAGTTAGTGGAGAGGCTTTCTGTCATTCTACAAGACAAGGTATAAAAGGTGGAGGCACAGTCACATATTTATCAGATTAATTTAATGGCAGAGTAATCTCTGTTAGTGATTTCAGTTCTTTTGAACTTCATATAGTGTTGATAATATGTCAACCATTGCTGTTTTGAACACACATTTTTCTGAATTTCTGACCAAACTTACAAAATATGACAACATTGTGATAATCAACTGATTCTAAAGCTAAGGAGTTTATAAATGTTTTAAATTCACTGGACCTTGTTCAAAAGGTAAATGGTCTAACGCACAATCATGGCCATATTTTACATCCAGTAAATACCAAAAGACTTGACACTGAAATAACTTCTAGGGTTGACATGGCCCCCTCTGATCAACCTTTTTTTACTCTCATCCTCTGATGACTTTGGGTTTAGCTTTAATATAGAATATAATTCAAAATAGTCTGATAGACTATTTAGACTGACATAAAATAAGCCTGAACAATGTTCCTTCCATTGGCAGAAGGCAGATTGGCTTCCATTATAGAAACAGGGCCTATCTTAAATGATTCCCAATTCAGTGACATTTGTTTTAAAAGAAAGCCTGTTATCTAATCATATCCCTAGGTATTTATGTTCAGAGACCGGTTTGATTACACTACGATTCATTATAGTAAGTACACATGTTTAACAGATGATTTGGGCTTACAAAAAACATAATATTTATGTAAAAATAGATCTCTGTAAGATCTTAAATCAGACTCCAACTTCTCAAATGCTTCATCAGCTAGGGAGCAATTGAATACAACCCAGTGTCATCAGCATAAAATTGGAAGCTACAGTTTCAAAAATAATGGCAGATATTGTTTATATAAAGCGAAAATAAAAGTGGACCAATATTTGGAGTAATCAATTTAAATGCTAGTAGCCTTATCCAAACTGATGAAAGATAGAACTTATAGGTACCCCTATAAGTAGCTCTAGGAGCTGACTTCACACCATCGACCATAACAGCCTAAGTTATATCTTTCAATTAGTCATAAAACCATTTGCAGGCATCTGCGCTCAGTCCTAAAGATACATTCCTCAAGAGAATGTCATGGTCTACAGTTTCAAAAGCTTTTGACATGCCTCTAAAAAAAACAGCCCAATGCCTTTGATCATGCAGGGCATTAACAATATCATTGACAACAAACGTGGTAGCCGTAGTGGTGCTGTGTTGAGAATATTTGTGGGATATTTGTTAGAATGATGAATACCAGTGTAATATTTTTGGGATTGTTAACATTAGGACGGTTTGGTTTAGTTATAAGATGAGTTAGATTAAGGTCAGTACAAATGTTTTAATTTATCAGACAGTGGAAAACACATCAGCAATTCAGAGTTTGCATAAAAAGACAAGGCATAAGACAGATTGCTTTGAGAGGATGGTGGGGGGTGAGAGACCCCTGCTAAAGTTAAATGAGTGTTATTACCAAACAGAACTGTTAGAACAAGGCATTCAAAGTTCTTTGTGACAGAGGTTTACAACGATACAGAGAAATTCAAGCAGCACTTAACATAAATAGTGATGCCCCCACCTCGGCTCACTCTACATGCTCTATAAATATTGTTCCCAGAAAGCTGAACATCTGAGTCAGGCACAGAATTACACAACCATGATTCAGATACAATGAGAATTTCAACATTTGATTGAGATGCCAATATTTCAAAAAAGTCCATATTTTGGATAAGGCTACTAGCATTTAAATTGATTACTCCAAGGCCACGGTGATGGGAGGTCATGTCAGCTGGGGTGTCCACGGCAACAGGCAAGGCTACAGGGAGAGCTGTGACAAACTATTGGTTGGGTAAAATGTTTACATTGACACTGATGTACCAATTAAATTAAAGAAAGCAATCCGCAAACAAACTTCCAGGTGGAATGAGGAAACAATCCAGCTCAAGCAAGACTGTAGAAACTAAAGGAAGAAGAGGAGAAAAACATTTTGAATAAAACATTTCTATTTTGACATTTTTTATTAACAGATTGCTATTCATAATAGTTCAATTTAAAAGGCTATGCAAGATCATTTTACAAAGCTGATCTCTGACAATCCATGGGTAATAATAATCCATTGACAGCCTTATAAATCCTGCCCCTTCAACAACATATGATCTCTGTTCCACTTCTAAATGTAAAGAGTTTGCATTGTATTTTACAGATAAGGTGCCGTCCATCAGGTTAGGGATCAGTCCTACTGGAATATTAAACCCAGAACCTATAGTATTTGACCCTGGCCTAACAATGCAGAGCCAATATACAGTATTTTGCTATAGTACAGAAATATGCTCAAGTAGTATCAAACCTCAAGCCATCATCTTGTTTGCTTGACCATATCCCTACATCATTTTCTAAAACTATTTTTATTATGTAAAAGCGGATGTAATTTTTTTTTGATTATTCACTGCTCATAGGAACTTTACCAATTGCACTTTTCCAGTTGCTTTGGTGAAACCACATCTTAAAAAAATGTCAGTCTCAGTAATTAAAGATACATTTCCAATCACCCAATCTTAAGAAAATGGTTTAAAAACAGCTTGATGAATACCTGAATGAATACAGTATTTCTTTTTTTAAATATCAGTCTGGTTTTCATGCAGGCCACATATCGAAGATTGAACATTCACAAAAAATAACCCTTACTTGTGCTCCTTGATTTAAATGCAGCCTTTGACATGGTGGATCATGGCATCCTCCTTGATAGACTTCAATATTGTGTTGGTCTCAAGCCCAGAATTAAACTGGTATATTACAAAATATTCGCAAAAATAAGAGAATATGGTCTTGCTTTTGGAGAACATCTATCTCCCAATATTCATATCCCATGTGGTGTAACATGAGGTTCAATATTAGGACCCTTACTATTTAGGCTATATAAGTTTCCCCTAAGAAACATTAATAGGAAGCATGGTGTATACTTTCACAGCTATGCGGTGAAAACACTGCTGTTTACCAGGTCGGACCCTCTTTTGCCTACAGAAGTGCGTTAGTAGAATTATTTGTGGCATAGACTCAATCAAGTGCTGAAAACATTCCTCAGAAACATTCCATATTGATACTGAATTACAACCACAGCATACTTTTTCCATCATGTCCTGCCTCCACACCTCTCGGCCTAAATCAAACAAAGTAACTTTCTATTTCTTGACTGTTACTGTACATTTCTACTATAAACTGTCTTTACTTTTAAGGTGGTACAAAAAGATTTTCCAAAGAAATACCTTTTCTCAAGTGGATGCATGTAGTTGTCGATAATACGTCTAAAATAGCATGCGTTTATACGAATGGAAAAATGACTCCCGTCACCTGTGACATTGTGTTGTAATTATGCATTATAGGTGACAGCTGTTGTGGCAATTTCTTAACTAATGTACATTGGAGAGATGTTTGCTTATCTATTGCCTGGTATGTAACTCTTGTCTTTGGTTGTGACACATGTCTGTATAATGTCAGAGGATCACTTGGTACTCCGACCATCTGCTCATTTGACTAAACCAGTAAGGGTATCTGTCCTTAGTTTCTTGGGAATGTGGTTGTTGGGGGAAAGTAGGGGCAATTGGCTTTTGAGGTAAACACAACAGTAAACATTATGACAGGAAGGATAAGGTGAGGGGAACACCTTCCCTTTGGGTAAAACCTGTGTGACCTAAGACAGCTGGGTAGAATCTTACCACACCCCTTTTAACTGTAATAAATACTGACTGATTACGTATTTTCTTCAGTGGCTCCTCGAATGATTATTCTGTAAGCCTCTGACGTGTCTCTCTAATTGTGCCAAGAGAATTTTGTCTCTGTACATACTCCTTTAAGAGTGTCTATCGATGGAATTTTCCATCACACAGCACTGAAGGTGTTCTTGGTCCTACTTAAAGAGAATACCCTTGTTAGGGACAGGTGGAACTCCTGGTGGACTGATTTATTAGTTTATTTCCATAAGTGATGGAACCATTCCTCACTATGCCATTGAAAAACATTGATAAACATTTCCCCAGCACCAGTGCCCTGCACAACTTAGTTGTTCTCACACTGAGTAAACTGCTGGCAAACCTTGTCCAAACTTTGGTGTGAAGGCGATGCAGGCCCTGGCTAAACAGATTCAGACACTGGAGGACTCTGTCGCACTCCAAGAGTGGGACATACATACAAGAGGGTCAAGAGCCCAGAACTAAGGGTCAGTGACAATTTGCAGTAGCTTTAATAATTACCATTTAACATGGATATAATTATTCATACTAAAATTAGATTATTCTATTGTTTTTAGTTTCTTGCAGTCTAAATCACTGGAGTGGGTTCTCTGGCTGGTGTCTCAGGAGGCCTCAGTCATTTATCCCTCCCTCTGTATGGCAGCAGTCGCTGCCCTCACTGCCACTGTCCAAACTGCAGACAGAGTGGTTATTCTCTGCCCTCAAGCTGGTTTTCCTACTTACAAAGCATGTGGAGGTTGTGGGGGATATTCTTCTATAAAATGAATAAATAACCTTATACTTATGAAAATATTAAAGTGCAATGTATGATCACGTAATCCACAATCACAGGAAATTACTTCTGGGATAGGACAAATTACACATATAGATGTCCATGTTCATCATAATATATGTGCCTTATGCTGAGATATAGTCATGAGCAGGCAATTACCATGTGCCCAGGGAGTGGCATTTCTACAGTTTGCTGCCTTTGTTTCCACTAGTGGGATGTCCTGAAGGTGGCCCATGAGCTTAACGTAACACTTACTTTGTGGACAATGATGGACATGACCCAAGTATGAACCATGTGGAGGTTGTGAATAACTGTCGCAAATTACAAGCATTCAGGGAGGTAGAAGATAAGAGGCGCACCCAACTCAGGTGGGTTGCCAACCAGATGAAGTCAGATGGCGTAATTTGTGAAAGTTCTGTATAAAAGCCGTGGTCCGGACTCAGAACATTGGGGGTGTATCTGCAGAAGGACCTAGCTTTAATGTCTGTCATTATTGTATGATTTTCATTAAAGTCTATTGGATTCACAAAGTCCTGAATTGAAGTGCATTTGTTTTTAGTAAAGAGTGGTTGATTTTCCACGACAAAGTCTGTAATTCTTACCATAGGTACACTTCTACTGTGAGAGACGGTATCTTAAACAAAAAGCCACATTTTATGATTTTTAAATAACTAACTTGCATTTTATTGCATCACATGAGTATTTGATCACCTACCAACCACTAAGAATTCCAGCTCTCACAGACCTGTTTGTTTTTCTTTAAGAAGCCCTCCTGTTCTCCACTCATTACCTGTATAAAAGACACCTGTCCACACACAATCAAACAGACTCCAACCTCTCCACAATGGCCAAGAACAGAGAGCTGTGTAAGGACATTGGGGATTACATTGTAGACCTGCACAAGGCTGGAATGGGCTACAGGAAAATAGGCAAGCAGCTTGGTGATAATGCAACAAAAAGTTCAAGATGACGGTCAATCTCCCACGGTCTGGGGCTCCAGGCAAGATCTCACCTCGTGGGGCAGCAATGATCATGAGGAAGGTGAGAGATCAGCCCAGATCTACACGGCAGGACCTTGTCAATGACCTGAAGAGAGCTGGGACCAGTCTCAAAGGAAACCATTAGTAACACATTACGCCGTCATGGATTAAAATCCTGCAGCGCACGCGATGTCCCCCTGCTCAAGCCAGCTCATGTCCAGGCACGTCTGAAGTTTGCCAATGACCATTTGGATGATCCAGAGGAGGAATGGGAGAAGGTAATGTGGTCTGATGAGAAGAAAATAGAGCTTTTCTGTATTTAAACTCCACTCGTCGCGTTTGGAGAAAGGAGGAGTACAAACCCAAGAACACCATCCCAACCATGAAGCATAGAGGGGGTAACATCATTCTTCTGGGATGCTTTTCTGCAAAGGGGATAGGACGACAGCACCGTATTGAGGGGAAGATGGATGGGGCCATCTATCGCGACATCTTGGCCAACAACCTCCTTCCCTCAGCAAGAGCATTGAAGATGGGTCGTGACTGGGTCGTCCAGCATGACAACGACCCGAAAAACATACAGCCAGGGCAACTAAGGAGTGGCTCCGTAAGAAGCATCTCAAGGTCCCTGGAGTGGCCTAGCCAGTCTCCAGACCTGAACCCAATAGAAAATCGTTGGAGGGGGCTGAAAGTCCGTATTGCCCAGCGACAGCCCCGAAACCTGAAGGATCTGTATGGAGGAGTGTGCCAAAATCCCTGCTGCAGTGTGTGCAAACCTGGTCAAGAACTACAGGAAACCTCTAATCATGGTAATTGCAAACAAAGTTTTCTGTACTTAATATTATGTTCTGCATTTCTGATGTATCAAATACTTGTCATGCAATAAAATGCTAATTAATTATTTAAAAATCATACAGTGTGAATTTATGGATTTTTGTTTTAGATTCCGTCTCTCACAGTTGAAGTGTACCTATGATAAATTACAGACCTCTACATGCTTTGTAAGTAGGAAAACCTGCAAAATCAGCAGTGTATATTTGTTCTCCCTACTGTAAGTCACTTTATATGTAAAACCCAGTAGATAAGTACTGTATGACCACCTAAGAGATCCTAAGATTGACTGGAAAAAGTATATAAATGGGACGATGCCCCTATTAGAATTAGTAAGAATTAGTAAGGGTACCATTAAATTGTGAGATGTCTTAAAAAAAGCCTTTTAGATTATTTCTTTTTTCACTTTGACAAATTTGATCTCAATTAAAAGTAAGATCTCTCTCTCATATTTCAGAGTAAGTTCAACCTAAATATAATACAAGCTGACAAAGTAAATGCATAAAAAAATACTGCATTTTTAAGGTGCTGTTGGTTATCATTGTCTTTCTACCCGTCCATCAAATATGTGACAGAATTCTGGAAACTGGGCTTATGTCGCATGTCACTACATTTCAGGAGAGCCGTTTGTAAGAAGAAAAAAATGCTCTGGGACATGGGCTTTTTTGTAGAAATGCATTCTTGAAAATGTGAACTTAAATGTGCCTTAATAAAAAAGTATGAAAACACAAACACTTGTTTAACCAGGAATATACAGGACTTTTCCTACTAGGCATGATTAGCTGAGATAATGAAGGGGCCGGACATGCTGACATCCTGAGTTCTGATTGGTCTGCCGAATCACTGGTTTCTGTCATTACACCCATAGTTGCTCAGTAGAATTGTTACTCTGGGTTTTGCTTGGAGCGGACAATACAGCGGTGAAATACGTCGCTGCCCTGAATATAGCTGGCGTTATCAACAAATCCCAGTTGTGAGAAACTCGTTTTTGGAGAACAATAAAGCAATGACTCGTAAGATGAATCAGGCAATGATGAGTAAATCCCTGACTTGGATACATTTCGAAACTTTCAGGCAAAATTTAGGGATTTCACTACAATGCCAGTGGTTGAAAGGAAATCGCTGGCTTGTCATATATAAAACAACTGTCCATGGATTACATTTACAAGCAAAGGACAACCATGGAATCTATGACTGAGACAATGAAAGATGCACAGATTCTTGCACTGAACACCTTGAGTGTGAATGGAAGCCAAAACAAATGGCGTAGTAAACAAAGTAAAAAAAACAAATCAAAAGACATAGGACTTTGTACTTAGTCAGAGATATTCCGTCTGCTGAAAAACATTCACATGTATGTGCATAAGCCTAAAATTTGTTTACTAGCTATAGGTAATTTTTCAGACATATGTCAAAGACATTTGCCGTGCTATTTATCTTGCTATAGCTACTGACATTACTGATAGCATTGTTACCTAGCTTGCTAAAGTTAACTAACCAGTTAGCTAACATTTCCTGGTCCTGTTCGTTGGGTAGACTGCTTTTATTCACAGACGTTTGCTTGACCAGTCATTAATCCAGGTGTGATCACACCTACATATTAGGTCTGTTTTGCCTTCACAAAAGTGAGCCAGTAACTTAAAAATAAGCTACCCAATTGACCAAAAATAAATCCAGGTGTGTGTGATTATGCTTAGTTAGTATGCTTACATTGTCATCACAAAAGTGAGCAAGTCACTTAGTTTGATAATTAGCTACCTGATTGACCAGTCATTCATCAGATGCAGTAAGACTGCTAAAGAGCTCAGTGGCTGACAACCGGCACTCACATTATCTGCACTTACACAGCTGCTTCTCTTTATTATGAATCCTGCTGCTAAGCCACTTTACAGTTTTCCACTTTACAGTGTGTCCAAGCAATATCTTATTAGAAATACTGTTGTGCTCAAAAGTCTGCATACCCTTGGAGAATTTGTGACATGTACCATATGTATCAAAAACATGAGTGAGCAGGCAAAACATGTCTTTTATTTCTTATGGGATTCACACTCAATTGTAGATCATAAAAGAATTGCACAATCATAAAAAAAGAACATGGCAACAAAGAAAAGAAATTAACTGACCCATTAAAAATCTGCATACCCGTAGTTCTTAATATTGTGTATTGCCCCCTTTAGCATCAATAACAGCGTGAAGCCTTTTGTAATAGTTGTCTATGAGGCCCCGAATTCTTGCAGGTGGTATAGCTGCCCATTCGTCTTGGCAAAACGCCTCCAGGCCATGCAAAGTCTTTGGTCGTCTTGCATGAATCGCACATTTCAGAACATGTTGCATTCATCTTGCCATTCATTTTCACAAGATTCCCCATGCATTTAGAGCTCACACACCCCAAAGACATCAGTGAGCCACCACGATGCTTCACATTGGGGATGGTATTCTGTTCACTATAGGCCTTGTTGACACCTCTCCAAACATAGCGCTTATGGTTGTGATAATAAGCTCTATTTTGGCCTTGTCACACCAAATTACAGTGCGCCAGAACCTGTGAATGTGTGTCAAGTTGTTGTCGGGCATATTGTAACCAAGCTTTCAGGCAACTCGACCATGCAGCTAATTTTTGTTCAAGTATCGTCGTATTGTGCTCCTTGAAACAACCACACAATCTTTTTCCCGAGAAGCCTTTATTTCGCCTGAGGTAACCTGTGGGGATTTCTTTGTACCCCAAACAATGCTTCTGGCAGTTGTGCCTGAAATCTTTCTTGGTCTACCTGACATGGCAAGAGCCCTGAAAAGGCTTTGGATAGCGTTTTCTATCCTTTTCCATTACCTTGTTACATTGGTCTTTTGACAGTTCTTTTCTGCACCCCATGGCTCAGTACCTAGCCTGCCCAGCGCCTCCAAATGAGAGCTAACAAACTCATCGACTATAAACAGACACTAACTTCAATTTAATAAGCCATATGTGTGGGAAATAAACCTTTAACTGCAATTTTCACCTGTGTGTGTCACCTTTTGTGACAATAAAAAGGCCAAACATTCAAGGCTATGTAAACTTTTGATCAGGACTATATGGGTGATGTTTCCTATCATTATGATTTAAAAAGTAGCCAAACAACTGTGATGATAACTCGCTTCTTATGATCACTATCGTTCAACCCAAAAAAAAATTTTTACATGA
The DNA here is from genome assembly GCA_016801105.1 of Esox niger. Taxonomy (NCBI): domain Eukaryota; kingdom Metazoa; phylum Chordata; class Actinopteri; order Esociformes; family Esocidae; genus Esox; species Esox niger. Next base: position 45,958 of record JACXGJ010002921.1, read on the forward strand.
TCAATGCCAAAATTTCACAATTTCTGCCAGGGTATGCAAACTTATGAGCACAACTTACGCAGAGCCGATTATCCCAGTTTAAAGCAGCATATCCTTCACATAACTTTATAAAAAATTGTGGTATTACATACCATTACAAAGCTCTGAATCTGGACCTTTACAAAATGGAAAAAAAAGATTACCTCAAATTTTGCGATAGGACCCCATTCAGGAATCCTGTCACATATTTCCCTTTAGTCTGCATCTACAGTGAAATAACAGGTTAGTTACCTTGGGAAGTTTGATGGCAGGTTCACGGTACTCCTCCTCCTCCTCGCTATCAGAGTCGCAGCTCTGCACAGAGCTCCGAGAAGCAAGTGCCAGGGACGCCTCCCGCTGCTGCCAGTCCAGCACGCAATGGCGCACATTGCAGTACACATTGAATGCAGAGGGGTTGCTGTGCAGCTTGATGTCAGGCACACAGAAGGCCCCATCAAGGCTCTCTGTCTGTGGAAAAGATAGAAATAAAGCATGCATCCAAATTGAACACAACATAAACCTAAAATAATACAAAAAATAATTTACAGATGCACTCCAAGGGTCATAACATTAAAAACATTCTCAATGGCCCGGTCTGGCTGGTTGTCCAAAATACTTCAGAACTTAATTTGTATTTGCACGGATATGCTGCGTCTTTAAATGTATTGGGATTGTGCAGTGTCTAAAATATTGGAATGCTATAGTATATGCAATTCATAGGCTAGTTTTACTCGTAGCGGGCAAATGTAAAAACCCTTTTTTACAAAAACAGATCGCTCCAAAACGAGTCAGGTGGCTGTGGTTCGCTATAAAGTAGGCATCAAGACATTCAGTTAATGTTCAAGTTAATGATTAAAACTGCAAATCAGTTAACCTAAGTCATTATGAGCGTGGTTGGATTGTCAGTTCAGTACACTGGTTCAGTAACGCAACACTATCAGCAAGTGTTTCCCCCATTGTAATTGGAGTGGCGGCCTGTCACTGCTTAATTGTGATACGCGACCAAGAAAAAATACATTTTACGAAACATTTATTTTTACCAGGCTGATCACGGTGTACCATCACATGCAGTTTACTATCGCACAAGCATCAGAGCAGAGCAACGACGTTCAGAGTATCCAGCAAGCGAGCTCAGTGAAACGTAACCGGCTATGTCTCCGGGATGCTAGACTTCTATGCAGGGTTGCAGATAAAAAGCTGTATATCAGAATGGCCAACAAAATTAAAAGATTCATATGGGAAAAAGATCACAGACTGGCAAAAAGACCAGCATCCTGGAGTCACCACTTTTGACATTGAATCTGGTGTTTTGGCAGTACAACTTCATGAAGCTGCCAGTTGATCACCTGTGAGGAGTCCATCTCAAACAAAACACAAAAAATGTTGCTGTATTTGCTCATTTGTGCACCAGGGTCCCCCAATCCTCTCTCTATTCTGGTTAGAGACAGATTGCACTGTTCTGTGAAGGGAGAAACTACACTGCGTTGTATGAGATTTCTCATATGGAACAGCCTTCTTTTCTCAGAACATGAATAAACTGATGGGATTAACAAGAAAGTTTATGGTCGCTTCCCATTTTGAGCCTTTAATCAAACCCACAAACGCTAATGCTAAAGATACTGAACTAGATTAGTAAATGTGTTTACTAATGATCAATAAGCCTTTTAAAATGATAACTGTGGATTAGAAAACACAACAGACGGTTGGTGATAATGGGCCTCTGTACACCTACATACAGTGAGGGGGAGAAGTGATTGATCCCCTGCTGATTTTGTACATTTGCCCACTGACAAAAATGATTGGTATATAATCACCAATGGCGAGTGAGAGGAGCAAGTGAGCTCAATAAGCTACACAGCAATACAATAATTAAGGCAACCGGCTACACAGCGATACAACATTTAATGGCATTTAACATTAAGAGGAATAAGACATTATATATACTGACTGGGTGTGATGCACCTGCTGTGATGGTGGTATTGCTTAATGTTGCTTTAAGCAAATTGGCAAATCAGCTATGACAACTAACGTTGGCCGCTTATATATTGTGTTTTGCATAGACTTTGTAGTTTTCTTCTCAACTGTTGGAAATAAGTAGGGGGCCAGGATAGGGGTGGCGCAACATACTTTTCACCGAAAACCTCATTCATAGACAAATATTGAAAGGTACAGAAAGAAATCAGAAGAATATTCATATGTCGTCCTTAGCTGCCATCTCTTGGAAGTAAATAGTACCTTCATTTGGAAAACATTTCAACAATGTCACTAAGTTTACAGAGATCCTTACTAAACTGCTAATCAAAATTGTCCTATAACATCTAACATGTGCCTTCACCATATCAGAAATACACGTTACTTTACGAACACTGAACCCGTCTAAGTTTCCCTATGGAGAAATGCTAGACATGCGACCGACGCTGCATAGCATTCACATCTCTCAAATATACATTTTCTGATTTTTTTAGAAAAAAAATCTGATTTTAAGTTGGCCACCATTTTAAATCAAGATGACCTCCCCTTTTAAATAAGACAGGTCAGCGGGCTTTTCTGCCATACCACACTAGTCACGAAAATGTTTCCTCTGTAGAACTCCTAAGTTCCACCCATTGGTTTCCTGCGGCAGGGATAGAGATACTGGTCTTCAGAGGCAAATATCTAAAAATGTATATTTTCTGATGTTTTGATTTGGAACACCATTTTAAGCAAATATGATTGGGCTGCGCCATTCACTGTCATGAATGCATATCCCCAAAAACGTGTTTCCTTTAGAACTCAACTCATTGGTTACCAATGGACAGACATGCTGGTGCACTGAGGCAATTATCTAAAAATGTATATTTTTCAATCATCATTTTAAAATCAGGAGAATCTCCTCTTTGTAATAAAATATGGTTTGGCAACTTACTACCGAGAACCAGAATAGGGCTCTCACCTTGGACATACAGGAATTGGATAGCCCTAAGAAGGGACCTCCTCACCCCATACTCCCTGAGCACCTCCCACAGTATCTCCTGGGGGACCCAGTCATAAGCCTTCTTCAGATCCACAAAACACATGTAGACTGGATGCGCATATTCCCAGGCCCCCCTCCAGGAGCCTCCAGGAGTAAAGAGCTGGTCGGTTGTTCCATGACCAAGACGGAATCCGGATAGTTCCTCTTCAATTTGAGGTTCGACTATCTGCTGAACCCTCCTTTCCAGGAACTTTGAGTAGACTTTCCCAGAGGCTTAGTAGTGTGTTACCCCTATAATTGGCACACAACCTCTGGTCCCCTTTTTGAACAGGGGAACACCACCCCAGTCCGCCACTCCTCCGGCACTGCCCTCCGATTCCCATGCAATTTTGAAGATGCGTGTCATCCAAGAGGTCTCCTCCACATCCAAAGCTTTAAACATTTCTGGATGAATCTCGTCAAACCCCGGAGCTTTGCCACTGTGTAGCTGTTTAACTACCTCAGTGACTTCTGCCAATGAGATCGACGTTGCTTCCCCATCAGCCCCCAGCTCTGCCTCTACTATATCCCCAATTAAAGGAATTCAAATATCTCTGGGTCTTGTGGAGCGGGAGATTGCCCGGAGAATCGGATCAACAGGGGTGGTATTGCATACGCTTTACAGCACCGTTGTGACGAAAAGAGAGCTGAGCCAGAAGCAATGTCGATATACCGGTCAATTTTCGTTCCTACTCTCACCTATGGTCATGACCAAAAGAAATAGATTGCGGGTACAAGCGGCTGAAATTTGTTCTCAGAAGGGTGGTTGGCGTCTCCTTTAGAGATAGGGTGAGATGCTCAGTCATCCGTGAGAAACTTAAGAGTAGAGCCGTTGCTCCTTTGCATCGAAAGCAGCCAGCTGAGGTGGTTCAGGCATCTGGTAAGGATGCCCCCACGACGCCTCCCTAGGGAGGTGTTCCAGGCACGTCCAGCTGGGAGGAGACCTCAAGGTAAGCTCAGGACTAGGTGGAGAGATTATATTTTGACACTGGCCTAGGAACGCCTCGGGATCCCCCCAGTCAGAGCTGGCAAATGTAGCTCAGGGAAGGTAAGTTTGGGTCCCTTACTGAAGCTGCTGCCCCCCGTGACCCGATAACGGATAAGCGGATGAAGATGGTTTGGCGACGCCATTCACGGACTACAAACGCTAGACTTGAAATAGTCGGAAAATAAGATTTTTTTATATACCTCCAGATCATTCTCATCATGAAATGAGGTTAAAGTAGTAAAATAAAAGAAGAGATCTGTTTTGATGCCATTTTGAGGCAATGGAATTTGCTAGCGTTCCAGCTCAGCCACCATTCTTTCGCCATTTTTGAGGTTAGGGTAACTTTTTATGTATTCTATGTATAATCTTTTTTGCTTAATATTTTTCTTATTTCCTAAATAGATGTCGCACACCATGTCATAAGAATTTCATTGTTCAGAATGTTATTCAGTGCACTTGATAAACAAAACACTTAGATTCTTTACTTTGACACTGCATTTCTGATATGATTGGTAATTATTTTAGAGGTCCAAATTAGCTTTTATATCAAAAACAGGGACATTTGAGAGACTTTTTGGCCTATAATGAACATAATAAATAAATCCCTATCCTTCGGATATGCACTGAACTCACTAAAAGGGGCAGAAAAAAAGCCTCTCCCCCCAAAAAAGTCACATCTGGATCCAGACAAACTAAACAACCACCGGCCAATATCAAACCTCACACTGTTCAAAATTTCTTGGGAAAAATGCTGTTTCCATGCAAACCAAAACCAACGCCTTCTTGACACCATCATAGAACTAGGACTATACTTGTGAAGGTGGTAAATTACCTTCTAATGGCATGAGACATTGGTTCTGCATCCGTCCTACTGCTTTTTGACCTTAGTGCTGCCTTGGAAACCATTGATCACTCCCTTCGTTTGGAGAGATTAAGAGGCCATGTTGGGCTATGCAAACAAGTTGTTGCATATTGTGAGAAAGAATGTCGGTTTTTGATAATATAGGTGTATTTTAATTATAGAGGACTCAACACAGAGTAATGTTGCTTTGCCAATGTATGTAACTTTCTTTACGTACTTGGAAACTGCACAAAGGAAAGTGGTTGAACATATGGCTCTCATTACGCCACACATCCCCCATACATTCTGAGAGCCAACAATATTTATCAGACAGATTTGAGTTTGTATGTGTGGATTGTAGGGCTGTAACATTACATATATCCATACCATACTGTACAGGATGTTCAGTTCAGAACACATTGTGATCTGAATGAATATAGTCTACTTATAACCACACACACGTGACTTTTTGTGTGCAAACCTAACATTCTAAACTCAGAGTTTCATGTCGGAGACTGATCTTGGAGCTGTAGCTTAGCAATTGAAATTGCCTAGAACATGCAACGCAGCCTCAAATAAATATGGCGAACACAAATAATAAGCCTGACCTTGAGGACCCTCCTGTATACTTCAGGTCTCTCGTTTGGGAACATTACCACTTTCCAGTTTTTCCAGTCAAGTCCCACTAGGTAGAATTTGTTCAGTAAACACTGATGAGGCCCTCTAGGAGTTGTTTAGCAATACAGACAGTTCTGTGCCAGTGAAAGTTCAATTTATAATTTTTGGAGCCTGCTGCTATTTTCCAGACAATTCTGTGCCAGCAATCCCCATTCCAGCCAACCACCTTCTGCGAGGCGGGCTTTCGTCATTGGTTCATTTGGCGAGTGTGCATTATTCCTGGATGATATATATAGCATAAGTATGGGAGAGAAGTTCACTTACTGTAAGAAACTATAATAACAGCTAGGTAAAAGACAAATTGCTTATTCCTTCTACTACAGCACACAATACAAAAACTGCAAAGAAGCAAAAGAAAACAGAATAGCTCTCTAAAGCAAGGAAACCAGATAACATTATCAAGGCTAACAATAACATTGAACCCTGAGTAAGCGCTTCTTTGGAACATGTAATTCTATTTTTCATGTTATTATTTGGAACTTCATTCTCGATTGGGAATTGGTACATAACCGTTTTCTGACCGTTTAGTAATTGCAAAATACTGAAAACGACAGTGGCAATGGGCAAATGATAACGTATAACTTCGCAATAATTTAAAAGAAATGTTATGTTTGGCATGTCTTTCTACAGCACTGAAATTGTACAGAACTCTGACTTGTGTGTACTGTTACACCCCTCATGGATAGTCTATCCACAAGTTTTATTTTTACCCAGTTCTCAGACTTATCTTTCACTATATACAGATGTCGCTTATCAAATTTTCAGCATTTTCTTACCGAGGTATGATCAGGTAGATTGCATCAGCATGCAGTTGATTGTGTCAGGCTGTGATAACGCTGATAATGCCTTAATCTCTCAAACATCACAGCTCCTAACATTACAGGGTTAATTTCAAAGCGAAATGTTTCCAGCGTCTTCATCGCTGTTATAATTACTATGTGTTTTTATAAAGAAACACTAATACCCTACACAGAAATAAAACAAATTTAAACACTTGAATTATCTTAATAAATATTATAATACAAAGCACAGCTATTTCCTAAGGTAATGGTTTTGAAGTAGAGTATGGTAGAAGAACGCATCTTATGGGAATTCGTTATTAGATGGCATTAGGCTACTTATAATCTCCTAATTGTTCAGACTACGTTTCAATAACACTCTTTGGGACCAAGCACAAACAAAAATATGATACTGTAATGCTTCAACACCGAAAATGATTTAAACATATAATCAAATACAGGACACTAGTCTAGAAATGCCAAGCCTGTCAAAACCCCAGTTTCTGTGTGATTTGGCTGCATTAGCCTTCAATAGTCAAAAGTTTGAATTACAGGATTTAATGCTCAAACGTAATAGTCAAGGCGTAATACTCATAATAAGGACACAGACAAAATCAGCACCACTGACAGAAAATGCAGTTTACACAAGAACCGCCAGGCCTTTTTAACCCCCTTTAACTGCCAGAGACGAATTCCTTTTGTTGTCATTAGCTTACGAATCGTCCCTATCACCATGGACATTCTTCTCTGCAGTATCAGCATTAACAGTTCATCTACTAAATTGTCATCAAACTATATAGAAGTCCAAAAAAATTATGAATTACAGAATTTGTCGGTTTTATATGGTTAATGAATGAAAATACAAGAATGTGTTTCTATTGAAGGTCTCATCATACCAAAAACAATGACTGCAAAAAAAACACAAAAAGGCAAGGTCCGAAATTATTTCAATGTCAATGCATAGCTCTAGTCTTCTAGATTATTGGCATGCACAAAATAAAATAGTAAATGCACTTGATTGGAAATTATCTAACCAAATAAAGTCTCATCATCATTCAGACAAAAATAAATTAAAATATAGAATCATTTTATAAAAAATTGTTTGTTTGGCATGCAGCTGCCATATTTTTCATCATTACACTTCTTCAACCTCATTTTGAAATTCATTCCAATTCACCCTAGACTCTGATATTTTATCTGGGAGTATCGCTAATTCATCCATTAATGTCATTCAGTGAAGGGGGTGATCAGCACCTGGGTACAGATTAATGCCTGCCCCGCCAGTGTGATTTTAGCAAATTAGGTGGAAGATTTTTTATTTTTTTTAAACAGGTATATAGTCTCAAAATATTTTCAGTTTGTGACTTCAACAGTTAGTCTATTTGAATAGACCCAGAGACAGTTGCTAGGCCTATTTATGATTATATCAGTCAATATATTTTATGCCATCTATTTTTATTGTCAAACATACCATCACAGCTTATACTGCGTACAAATATAGAAAAGGTTTAGAATCATGTTCATTTGGCAGCATGTTCGGTTGAGGCTTTGAAAATAAATCACTCATCTGAAGCGAGCTCTCTTCTGTAAATAGCAGCTAACGTTTCCCTACTATCAGCCACCCACATTATTGGCCATTTCTAGTGGTCGGAGGAGACTGAATTAGTCTACATAAAATTTTTCCTAATATTTAATAGAACCATTAAGATGATCCAGCTTCCTATGTAATTCATCAAAGATATCACAGTAATTAATTATTAATGAAACAAAACAAAAACAAAATCCTAGTACAGAGGCATTGCAAGGATCACAATACATTCGGGCCTTACTTGCAGCAACTGCCCAATCACCACTCCAATTACTACCTCATCTACAGCTACTACTGAAAGGTGCAACACAAAGATTTATGTGCAACACTTTTTCCACAAAGGTTGGTATGTATAAATTTTACCACGTAAACCTTGGACCATGCCAGGAGAAAAGTATAGTGATTAATTACTGATCTTCTTTTGAGGACAATGGAAATGTTCAATACACTGGAATTGTAATAACGGAAATTAGAGAATTTCGAAGGATGTATTTACAGTTGATAATAGTAAAGAGATTATAAAAACTTTTCATCTGAATGTTATTGTTTATCCAAAGAACGTTAATTTTGCAAGAAAGGAATCTTTTTCTGACATAGATATAATAGCAGGAATAAACCAGGGAATAAATACCACCACAAATCCATCTCGCATTCACCAACCACGACAGAATAAGAAATGTATGCACGGCTTACATGTATGTATGTCTGTCACAAAACTCTGGCACATGGTCAAACAGGCTAATTAAAACAGAGTTCCTGGCATTCATGATATAGATTAAGTAGGGGTAATCTAATCCATTTATGGTGTTTTAATCAGTCAGAAGACATAAATTATGTCTAATTATATCAAATTATCTAGAAAAAAAGTTGTCGCAACAGGTGATGCATTAACATTAAAGAAAAAAGTATTCTTAGATTGACTTTCTAAACCAGAAAAGCCTAGTTCAGCCGGCCTGCAATTTAAAATGAATAAATGTTGTTGCCCTCACTGGATTCGAACTCGGGTCGCCCCCACGTGAGGGGTACTGTCTCTAACCACTACGTGACAGTGCAGCAAGTATGGCCAGGGGCTAGGCACCATTAAGCAGTGTTAAACTGACTAACGTTTCTTGTATGGACTAACTGTATGGATTTTGCCACTGGCCATTTTAACAGCTTATTAGCCAGTAATAGACTTACTAGTTTCTACTAACTCCCTAGGAATAATCATATGTATTGAGCAATAACTAGCAAAACTAGAGATAAGCAATTTCATGGCATAAAAACATGTTTTTCTTTCATTCGTGAATGACATTGATTCAATAACAGTCAATAAAGGTAACAATAATGTTTTCATCAAGTGAAAATATTAGAGAATTGTGGAATCCACTAGAAATAGTTGCAACATTTAATAACCGTATACAGTTTACAATGAGGCTTACTATAAGATAGCTACTGGATGCTGTAGCCAGCTAAGTTTTTGTCTATCCTGACTCAAAAAGCACGCCCGGATGCGTACTTCAAAAATCCACAAGAAATAGCCAAAATATAACCATAAACAGTTTCATATTGGCCCACGATTAAAATGTATAAATCTTGATGCCCTTTGAACAGGGGTCTCCCAAGTGAGAGGAACTAACTTCAACCAGTACGCCACAGCGCTACATATTCCACCAGTCACTAGACACCATTGAGCATTGTGTTAAACTGACTAACGTTTTAACAACTTCCATTTCATGGCAAAAAACTTTTGTTTTTCTTCCATTTGTAAATGACATCGATACAATAACTACAGGTGAAGATAACTGATTTTCTTGTCAAATGGGAAGACGAGAGAATTGTGGACATTCCAACTCTTTTACTCCAAGGGCTTTTATTATCCCCAAAAGCATGCACAGATGTGCATCCCAAAAAAGCACCATAAACAGTCACAATATAACCACAAACAGTTTTAGTTTAGACTATAACGTAGCTACGGAATGTTGTAGCCAGCAAAATGTTTGTCTATCCGGAATAAATCCAATAATTTGTTTTGACTGCAAGGAGATTCGATCCCGGGACATATAGCTTTGCAGGTCCGCTTCTCTAACCACTACGCCATTTAACAAGGTTGTTCGGTCGGTCGCTCGCTCAGACATTCACTCTTCTTGGCCGGCTCCGCTTACACGCTCCGGCAAGAAGGATACTTTTTTACTAGACAGCTGACTAGAATGAACCAAAAAAACATACTAGTAATCAAACATTATTCTGGAAAATGTAAATATTTCTTACCTTTGTTTTTGTTTTGACTTTTGACTTGACCTTTTGACGTCGTTTCAGTTTTTTCTTGCTCAAAGCTTTCTTCCCTCTGGAAAAACAAAATACATAAGTAAATTCAGTAATCAACTGAGTCTATAGCCAATCTCAGCCATGTTAAGTTATTAGAAAACAAAAAGTGGGTGGGCAGTGATGGCAGACTTCCTGAATTACCGATCATGCACACAAGCCACATGCCTTGGCACTACATCCTCCAAGATCTTCCAAACAGGGCTTTAACCAACATGATTAACCAGCAGTTAACATAAAAAATTAAAATAAACACACCAATTGTTTTAAGAAAATCTACTTTAGCCACTGCAAATTCCTAATTCTATACAGCAATGGGCTATAGAAAATTGTAATAGTCAAAATGTAATACAATGTAGGCTAGAAAACATTTGCACTTCTGAAATTACACATTGTTTTCCAAATATAAATATAGTATTTCCAAAAAGGCAAGAACCCTTCATTCTCTCCAAATTTGTTTAGACAAAATCAATAAATAGATTACATTTTGTTGCAATTTACACACAGTAATTGGAAGGCAAAAACATTCTTAGTAATGCGCTGTTTATTCCCAGAATAACTGGGAATCACGACAATAAAGAAATTTAAAGGAATTCGGTGTGGCACTAACCTTAACCCAGAACATAACTAAAGCAACACAGTCAAATCTTAATGAACCTACCAACTAAACATTATATTTTGACAAATGCACCAAATGAATACAGTAAATGGGGTGTTTCCACCAGATATTAGTGACCATAGCCCAATCGCTAGTATTTTATAAGTCAGAACACTGAGGATCAAACCACGTGTTTATTAGGGGTGGGAATCGTTAAGGTTCCGACCCCTAATACTCTGCAAATTTTATTGATGATTTTGCAGAACTACTTTCTGTCATATCAGTTGATTATAACTTGTTTATTATTACAGGGGATTTTAACATTCACATAGATAATAGTACAGACAATAATGCCAAAGAACCTTTTGCACTACTTGACACTTTTGATCTCACTCAGCATGTGAAAGAGCGTACATTCTAGATCTGGTTATCTCAAACGGTCTCACTATTTCATCAGTCGTGGTTAAAGACATGTAAACTCTGTTTCTAGAAAGAAAAGGTACATTAATAGGAGTACCAATGCTCAGTTTATGGAAGCCATAGCTATCTCTCCAACAATTTGTGCTGAGTCAGTTGTACTCCTTGATAATATAGATGTAAAAATATTGAATGTCATGGATCACGTTGCACCGGTAAAGGTAAAGAAAACACCATGGAGAACCACCATGATGGTAAGCGCCCTGAAAAGAGAACGTAGGAAAGCGGAACGTGAGTGGAGGAAAACAAAACATCAAATTCACTATGACATCTATAAACAAAGCCTTGGTAGCTTCAACAATAAGTTACACAAAGCCAGACAACAACATTTATCAGGAATGATTAACAAAAATATCAATAATACCCGCCCTCTATTTGTCATGGTCGACAAGCTTACAAATCCAATAAAGCAGATAGCATCAGAACTCATGTCCACTGTGAAATGCAATGAATTTTCATGTTTCTTTAGTGAAAGAAATGTGACCATATGCACTACACAGTCTAACAAGGACACTATACCATCACTACGACCACCAGGACATAACTTGGTTATTGTCGCAATTTGCAACAATTGATCAAAAATCCCTAGAAGAAACAGTTTGATCTTCTAAAAGCTTCTACATGTTGTCTCGACACACTGCCATCAGACTTTTTTAAAACAATTTTGAACTCTATAATAATAGACCTGCAGCAAATAGTTAATAGCTCCCTGCAATCAGGCATTTTCCCAACATCTCTAAAAACAGCTGCCATTAAGCCCCTATTAAAGAGATCACTGGATGTATCTATAATGAACAACTACAGACCTGAATCGGATCTCCATTTTATCGCAAAGATCATTGAGAAGGTTGTAATTCAATCAGCTCAGCAATTCTGGGACCTCAAGAGGTCTCTTAGACAAATTTCAGTCAGGCTCCGACCTCACCGCAGTACTGAAACGGCCCTGATAAAAGTTTTAAATGATATACGGCCGAATACTGATTCTGATAAAATAACGGTTCTTGTTCTACTAGATCTCAGTGCAGCCTTTGACACTGTGGATCATATAACACTTATAGATAGGCTGGAAAATTGGGTAGGACTTTCCAGGACAGTCCTTGATTGGTTCAGATCATATCTAGATGGCCGGAGGTACTTTGTCACCTTTAGTAATCATGAATCTGAAAAGGTGGCTATGACATGCGGAGTTCCACAGGGATCAGTTCTCGGACCGCTTCTATTCAATCTCTATATGCTACCTCTGGCAAATTCTACAGAACAACAACATTAACTACCACAGCTATGCCGATGATACGCAAATATATATGGCTCTCGAACCGTATGACAACAGCTCAACAGACTCACTGAGCACATAAATACCTGGATGAACCAAAATGTTCTACAATTTAACCAAGACAAAACTGAGATTGAGTTTGGCAACAAAAATAAAAGTATTAGTAAATAGCTGGTTTCTCAGGCCCTTAAAACCAAGGATCAAGTCCTTAATCTTGGTGTTCTGATAGACCTCACATTTTACAGTCATATCAAAATCGTTCACCAAACAGCATTCTACCATCTGAAAAATATATCCAGAATCAAAAGTCTGGTGTCCCAAAGACCAAGAGAAGCTCATCCATGCTTTTATCTCTAGTAGGGTTGACTACTGTAATGGCCTCTTAACTGGACTCCCCCAAAATACTGTAAAACAGCTGAAGCTCATTCAGAATGCAGCTGCTAGAATGTTAACCAGGACCAAGAGGACAGAGCATAACACTCCGGTTCTTAAATCTTTGCATTGGCTTCTGGTCAGTTACAGAATAGTCTTTAAAGTGGTGCTTCTAGTTTATAAATCTCTGAATGGTTTAGGACCTGAATACATTTCTGATATGTTTAAAGAATATAAACCGAGCAGGGTGTCATAAATCTGTTTGAATTGGTGGAAGGACACGGGCGCAGAGACGGTATGCTGGTAGTGATCCATGTGTTTAATGAACAAAGGAAACAAAAGAACAAACTTACAAACTGAAAGCAGACAATGACAGGGTGTAGTAGCGCCTACGGCTGACAACCAAAATAAACCACACCACTGTGGTAAAACACTCAACATAAATAG
>JACXGJ010002922.1:0-50532 GCA_016801105.1 Esox niger
GTGTGTGTGTGTGTGTGTGTGTGTGTGTGTGTGTGTGTGTGCGTGAAGGTTTGTGCGTGTGAGAGACTGCGTGTGTGAGTGTTTGTGTGTGCGCCTGCTTGGCTCAGACATCCTCTACGATTCTCGGTCCAAGCCTGCGAATCTGAACCCAATTAGCCAGCGCCTAATCATGTGCGTCCAAGTCCTGGCTTGTGTTAGGAACTGAAAAAGAGAGGGATGAGGAGGGGGAAGAAGGGAAAAGGGAGGGAGAGAAAATCCAGAAAGTGAAGCAGGAGAGCTGGCCAGGGGATTGTTTGGAGAAGAGATCTGGCAGCAGAGGTTTAAATACTTCTAATCGAATCTGTAAGGAAAACGTTGCACTCTACAGCTCATTCTCCACAGCCCACTGTCTTGACTGGCCCGGCTGTTGGCACGGTTACACACAGAGGGTTCTGGGTTCCATGCCCCTTACAGGACACAATAGGATATAGAATAGTATGAAGAGTGGCAAAGTGTAGTGTAGTATATCGTATTGGATTTGGATTAATGTAGGGTTGGGTAGTGTAGGAAATTGAATATGATCTGGGATTATGTATTGTAGAATAGTGTAGGATATGGGGCAGGGTAATGTATGATAATGTATGGTATCAGTGCGTGATATAGCGTAGGTTAGTGTAGGATATGCTATAAGGTAGAATGTACGGTCAATTGGTGTTATAGTACTGATTTCCAGACCTTACCCGTTGGCCCCCACTGCTGGAGTTTCAACAGCCCCACATGCCTTTGTGGAGTCAGACCAACACTTAACTCACTGTATCTATTTAGAAAAACAACCGTTATAGAAAGAAGACAGTCCTGCTGGGATCGACAGGATTTCAAGTTCATCAAAGGGTCACATCTCTCTCTTTCGCTCTCTTTCTCTTTCTTTGTCATATTCTCTCCTTTCTCTCTTTCTCTCTCTTTCTGTCTCACTCTTTCTCATTGTTTAACAGCAGCCACTCACTGACGGCCACCTGGCCTCTTAAACCGGGGAGACACTGCTCCCTAGTGGAACACATGGGTAACTGCGTCGCATGGCATGTCACTTCCCATTCCAAACTCTTTGGTTTCTCGCAAAAGGCTGAATGTTACACAAACTCGATGGTGTGCCGAGGCTTGCCTTCAACGGTTTTGGCAGCTAACCATCTCTGTTTTCATGATTGAGAATAAAGACGCACTTGAGATTTGTTTTGATTGCGAGGTTGGTCATGAGATGTTTTTATTTATAATGTCACTACTGTGCTAACAACAACACATTCAAGGCGACTTGTAAAGACTTTGGCCACAGTCCCAGTTGATTTGGTCACCTAGCTGGGGTCATGGGAGCGTATTCAATGTGCAATTTCATAACAACATTACAGTCAAGACATGGAGATATTGCTAACAAGAAATGTTAAGTCGTACATTTTAAAGTTAGCAGGGTTGGCTAAGGGCACAATGGCGAGTCAGAGCAAGATTTAAACACCATGACATCACAGCACTTTAACAGTTAATTGGGTGTGACATCTCTTTACAGTTAACTGGATGCTTTATCTCTTTGAAGTTAACTGGATGCTTTATCTCTTTGAAGTTAACTGGATGCGTTATCTCTTTACAGTTAACTGGATGCGTTATCTCTTTACAGTTAACTGGATGCGTTTTCTCTTTACAGTTAACTGGATGCGTTATCTCTTTACAGTAAACTGGATGCGTTATCTCTTTACAGTTAACTGGATGCGTTTTCTCTTTACAGTTAACTGGATGCGTTATCTCTTTACAGTCAACTGGATGCGTTATCTCTTTGCAGTTAACTGGATGTGTTATCCCTTTACTACAGCAACGCTGTAACCAGCCTTGCACCGCTTGGTTAGGCAAGGTTCAGCTCAGCAGAGTCATTTCTTAGGCCTTGTCATTGCTTAGGATCTCCACTGGTAATGCTTGCCTGCTTTTGCCGAGCATGAACAACATAAAGGTTGTCTGGGGCATTTTGTCCATCACTGTTGAGGTATTCCAGAGGTAATAGGGTCAACAGAGCTCAAATGACCTGGAAGGTCAACACACCAGACTGGGAGTATTGATTGGCTGGACCTCTGCCATGGTCCAGTGACCAGTCTGTCAAAGCCACGCACGCACACACACACACATACACACACACAGACACACACACATACACACACGCACATGAATTGAGTGTTTGACTGCCCAATGTACTTGACTAGCCAGAGTATTTGACTACATAGACTTTGACTGGTCAGAGTGTTTGACTACATAGACTATTTGACTGGTCACAGAATTTGCCTACATAGACTATTTGACTGGTCACAGTATTTGACTACACAGAGTATTTGATTACTCACAGTATTTGACTACACAGAGTATTTGTCTACTCACAGTATTTGACTACACAGAGTATTTGATTACTCACAGTATTTGACTACACAGAGTATTTGTCTACTCACAGTATTTGACTACACAGAGTATTTGACTACTCACAGTATTTGACTACACAGAGTATTTGACTACACAGAGTATTTGACTACACATTTTCCTGTGAATATGGCCTTTATGGCTTCATTGATGCTGCATGGCATCTGCAACAGCAGGACTCAGGCTTCAGTTCCTGCGACCAATCATATGTATACATCCACGACTGGATAAATAAACATCCACGATTGGATAAATAAACATCCACGACTGGATAGAAGCAGGATGGTAAATGTGATTTAAAATATTACACCTTATTATTACATATTATGCATTCTCTTTAGGCCCTCTGTATCCCCACTACTGGTAATACGCGGTCTGAGAAATATGTTGAACAAAAACACAGCTTCTTTAAGTTGTCTCCTATACAAAAGAAAATATATTGACTTCCTGTAAGCACCTGCTCCCCTGGCTCTGACCCCATTTTTCAAGCAGGTGTCCCAGGTTCAGTAGGAGACATTGGTGCATTCATTTCTAAAGTGCATTTACACAAACCCAGAAACGTACTCAATGGAATGTTGCTGTTACTCAAGAACAACCTTCAGGGACACAACGCACAAAATGAAGACTTGTACAGGACACTGAGCATTGAGAGAAGGAGTAGTCAGAGTACATCAAGAACTGCCCAGAGATGTGTAAGTTGGTAACTCATAAGTGTATACATGCAGTACACGTAGGAAAACTAAAATGTATGCACAAAACAAATGTTATTATTATTATAATTATTAAGTTGGAATGATGCATACTTTAAACAAGATCAAGATATATCTATTTTGAATACATTTCAGGACTTTTTCCATCATATTATCTAAAGTGCACAACATTGGTTTAAAACCATGCAACTATTTTTCAAAGAAAAATTTGTTTTTTGAAATCCTTGTCTCCAAATTGACTTCAGATGCAGATCAGATGCAACAACGGCTATCTAAGACTGAGGGGAGCTAAACAGACAGCTAATTTTTCAGTTAGCTACATTTAACATTTCTAGCAATTTTTTTGACAGACTGCTTGCTAATAACAACACTGATTTGTTTTTTTCCAAATATTTACCAACTTGATCATAGTTCCAAGCCCCTGAAGACAATTTTATATAAAAACTGTGTTCAAAATCATTAGCCCTTGATTTAATTTTAATCAAGAGTGTAGCTGTGGTGTCTGTAAATATATATAACAGTAGTAACAGCATTGACTGGGGTGCCAACTCTGAATACTGTGATGAGATTACCCAGTAGATTTCTGCTCTAGAACATTGGGCTTTTAATCCCTTAGCAAAAAATGGAGGCTCCTCTGGTTGGAAGACCTTCCTTCTACAGTAGGACATCAGTGGAAACAAGGCCATACATTGGCCAGTCAGTCAGAGCTTAGTTCAGTGTGAAAATTAGCAGAAGGAGACAAAGGGAGAAGTCATTAACGATAAAAAGCTGCTTAGGTTTCTCAAGCCCCCAGTCCAGACATTGTGGACCTATAACCTTTGGCATTAGATGAAAGAAGCTAGCTGGTCCAGATTTACTGTCATATAGTGTTGTATTTAACTGTTGGTTTTACGGTATGTGGTGAATGAATTTAGCGAATAACATATTTGAGGGGAAATTACCTGTGATGGTAAGTATTGTCCAGGCCCTTAACTCATTTCTCTATCATAACCAATATGAACAAGAATTGATGTGCTTAATCGTTTAAGTTGTTTAAATAATATAATATTGTAATGATAAATAATAATAACAAAACATTTATTAAACATTGTAACAAAATGGACATTTATGGGCTTTTGTAAGTAATTGGTATATGTTAATCAAAACACAGACTCAAATATATTGTAATATAGGGGTCTCCAAAGGCATTCATTACATTTTGGGGTTTTAATGATATTTAACAAACCCAGAAATTTTAATAAAAAGGACAATATTTTTAAATAAAAAATGTTTAATTCTGAAACAATAAGATATCATTTGATTTTATAAGTACTTGAATAGCAGATAAAAAAAATTGGGTTTTTGTCCAAATGCATTATATTATAAACAAAAAAATATTAAAAACATTATTTAAACTTAACTTCAATGCCACCCTCAACCATAAATAAACCATGAATTTATCTTCTTGTATTTATATTAAAATGCTATGATCAAGAAATCATTTAAGAAAATAAACCTAATTTAAATACCTGAGGTTTATTCTTTTTTTTAATCATCTGACTAGCTGCAGTATGAAGCATTTCTTGTGCGTTTTTCATATGCTTGTCATTTTGCATATATACATTTTAAAGAATCCTAAATTCAACAACTATTAACAAAATGTGTAAAAATGTATTTATGCATCAATTTATACACACATTACCAGTATATCGTATTTTCTTATGAAATGTGCATTTTTATGGTTATTATTAATTTTAAATTATTCAAATGTAACAGTGTGATTAGTATCTACTTTTATATTATTTATTAAGTCATGGAAGGAACTGTGAAATTTAACCAAGATTATACAACAATATAAAAGGTCATATTCATTAAGAGCATTTACCTTAAATAAGCATGTTTTTTCAAGATATTTTAATAAAACACAATATTATCAAATAAACCAGTGTGGCAAATCAAAGTCCTGTGGGTGGCTGTAGCTTTCAAGTGTGAACAGATGACTAAAATATTCATACAGGCCTTTCCTAGCATGGCTAAATATTTATAAATGTATTTTACACATTCAATGAATGTTTCAGACATAGTTAAAGTGCTAGTTGGGAGTACAGCATAAGTGACCAAATTCAAAAAAGTCCAACTGCCCTTCAAAAATTGTTCTACATGATGAAAGGACTTAGAAATATCTAATTTAATATTCTGTGTTTTAGTTGAACAGACAGACTGCATAATTTCATTGGTGGAAGGGACCTTTTAGTAAAATGGCCCCTTCTCTGTGCCTACAAATGAGGTATCATCACATTACAATCCATTACATAGCACCACATATGAATATTTTGGAAGTATCTTTCCAAGAATAAGTGATATTTATGTTGAGGTACAAAATACAGGGAAGGGGTTACATTTTTTTTAAATACTTGTTTTGCATACCATACATTTATTTGCAAGAGTGACAGGGTTCCGAATTTTACAGACATTTTCAGCAAAGTGCAGTACTATCAATATTACCAAACACCAACGACAAACCGCACATTGTTTGCATTCATCTTGATGGGAAACGCAATTGCAGCTCTCTTTGTGTCTATCGCCCTCTCCCACTCCTCTCCCGCTCACACTTCCATGGCAGCCTCCTGAGGATTATCCATGCTCCGGAGAACCGGAGAACAGGCTAGCCTATTTGTCAGTGTTTATCATTGTTTTCACATACATGACAGACACAACGACCTGGAGCACTGTTTGTGCTGGGAGGAGGGCCGAGTACCGAGCTGGGAAGGTTCAGAACGTGCGCCGTTGCATGAAGTCATATGATGCCACCGCTGCTTAAAAATGTGGGTCACGGCTTTTCAAGTTCCCATAATGGCCATTTCACACAATAACAGGCTGGGGTTTTGAGACTACGCTGTGCTTAATGAGGTCCGGTCCCTTGTTTAGCCCACAGTGGCCCTACGATAGGATTGCTTTTAAATAGGTCTCTGTAGGATGCCTCATTCTTCCGGGGGATGTACATAGCAAGCCTGTCGCCCAGCATGCAGAAGAGTGGTTTCGAACACTTGCTCCTCTTCAGCGATGGTCAGAACAGCTGGAAAGTGCAAGTTACACTGCTAACCTACGCTGTGAAACGCTTAAACGTAAATGTGAGGCGTTTAGCTATGCAAAAATGAATGTCATCTCAAAGGCCGGCGTTTGCGTTGCAGGATTAAATATGATGCTGAGATTTCTCGTGGTGATTATTGAATAATCCGATTTTTTGGGGGGAAATTCAGTCCTCTTTCCAAAGGGAACTACTACATTTGTTCACAAATCAGCGTACTGTTGTGTCCTGAGCGAGGTTTGAGTTATCTCCAGTGTCGATAAGTGTCAGCCATAATTAAAACATCAAAGTTTTGTGTCCAAATCTTAATGCAATCGGTGAAGGTGTTGAAACAGTAATGATGTCTGGTGGGCTTAGGATGTTGTCACAATCATTAGAGCTGTGAAAATAATTCTTAATGCAAATCATTTCACTTCACCTATCAATAAAAAATATATAAAAAATCTCTGTTTACAACAGCAGTTGTCATAAAAGAAAAAAGAAACACGTAGCGACAGGAAATTGGCTGTGAAAAACTCAAACGACGTCAGTAAACCGTAAGAGAAGATCTTACTGATTTGGCCGTTGATGAAGCTTCTGAGCCGTAGCAGCCCACAAAAGGTTACACACTGTTCATTATGATGTACAACGTACCACACAAAGGAAAGCCAGAATGTGTAATAAAACCATAGCTTCAACATGCCAAAACAAATACAAGCCTACTGTGTTAAATCGATGGAAAAACTGCAGTGTTTCTAATGACAAATGGATTACACCATCACGCTTTATTGTTTTATGTATATAGGAAAATGAAAATTCCAAACTATGCGACATTATTTGTAACCGAAATCTAAAGCTTTTTCCGTTCAAATGTTATTTATTGCGGCAAAGCAATTGTGTTCTATCAACAACATTAAAGGAGGGAAAAACGTAATTCTGTGTTTATGTGTGTCTGCGCATGTGCTTTAGAGAGCATGTATTACAATATAAATGTTTTGCCAGACCGCGTTAGCGGAGCTGACCTAGAAGAGCGAATGTCTGTTCGATGGACTACCTCTTGTTAAATGGTATAGTGGCTAGAGACACGGACTACAGAACAACAGGTCCAAGGCCTGTATGTAACTCTTTCAAATTCACATTCACAACACAATATACTTTGGGATTTGTTCAGGACCGATGAAAACATTGCTATCTACAACTTTCAGAAGCTACGTAATAGGAAACCTGATATAAAACTGTTCTGGTGGATATTAGGATTTGTTCAGGATAGACAAACATTTCGCTGGCTACACGATTCTCTTGTCTTTTCACTTGATAAAAAAGTCAGTTATCATCACCTATATTGATAGTTATTGTATCATGTAATTCACAAATGGCTAATAAGCTGCTAAAACAGCCACCATACAGTTCATAGATGTTATTTGTGGTGGAGGTAAACCTGATAAGAAACATTACTCAATTTAACACAATGCTTAATGGTGTCTAACAAAATATTCAAACTTGTGTGATGTGGCATTGTGGTTATAGATAGAGCCCCTCACGTGGGCAACCCGGGTTCAAATCTTGGGAGGACAACCATGATCATAACATTTTATTGCAGGCTAGCTGAACTAGGCTTGCCCGGTTTCTTATTTATTAATATAAGTGTGCCTTCGGCTTCGCTGGGAATTGCATCTGTGGTGACATCCAACTAGGGATGTCAAGATCCAAGTACACCAAATGCAAAGGCAATTTAAAGCTAAAGTTCCACCGGTTCCATGTGTTTATGTGACCTCAAGTCTAACAAATCCCTCAGCCAGTCCCTTTTCAGTGTACGTTAGCGCTCAAAGGTGTTTGTCTGTGAAATGTCATGTGTCATCTCGTTTGACGGGACTATCAGTCAAATGAGCAGATGAGATATACAAGAGGGAGAGAAAGCGAGGGGGTGAGAGAGGGGGGAAGAGCTACAGCTATTTATAGAGAGTGAGAGAGAAGGGGAGGGACACATTGAGGATCAGTGTGTCCACAGGAGCCCAGGCATCATGATGCTAGCTATCAGTGCCAGGGGATACTTTCTATTGACAGCGGATCACAGTTATAATTATGGGGAGAATATACATGAAATATTTTCTAGCATAAAGGTACATAGAATGTTACCAGTGAAATAGATACAAGCCATTTATTATCATAAACAGCGTGCATTGCTGCCCAAAACGTACAATAAACATAAAACAAAATATGACATTGCCAATGCTTCAAAACACTTATTTTTAATGCGACAAAACACATTCGCAGGCCCCATGCATCACCCCGCGGATGATAGCTTAAAAGCCAGTACTCCATGACGTTCTCCCAGAGGGGACCGTGAGACTAGAGTAAAAATCCCAGAACTAGGACACTGGGCGTTCCAGATGGCGGAGTGGCTGTTCTAGTTCAAACATCTCAGTTTACCCACTACAGTCAGAGCTGAATCGTCCAACCTTCTAATCTCCCGTTCAGTAATTAATATGGGAGTCAGCCACTGAACTGAGCCAACCTCACAACAACATCCGCGAAAAACTCAGCCCATAAACACGATTTTTGCATTGGCGCTAACGTCTTCTGAAACAACGCGGGCGCTGGAAAATACACTTCCTGTTCAACTGTGAGGAGTTGCTGCTTTGTTGCGAAGTACCAAAAAGGACCAGGAACACTGGATGGTGTTCTGTGTTTTAATAGAGAGCAGTCTGTGTTGTCTGTGTTGCCCCCTGCCCAGCTTGCCGTTATCTGACTGATTTACAATGATAACCACTCCAAAATACATCTACACTCATTCTCAACATTCTTTCCTCATCTGAAAATTATCGAGACACCCAGTAATACGAGGCCTCTGGTCTGGTGACAGGAAGAAGTTGGTGTCTTGCTGGGGGATTCAATTAGCGTAACCTTCCACACGGAGAGAGGGGGCAAGCGACAGGACTCCCTCGTGTCACAGTCCATATTGGCCTGGTTCAGAGGTTAGCAGTCCTCATTACTTAGATGTGGTGTTGAGGGAGACGCACAAAGAGTTTGAGACATTTAAAACCGAGTGTCTCTGATCTGATATTCACCTTCACGGATAGCAGTGGTATGGAACTATCACAAAATCTGACGTTCAGGGTCACAATATGTGAACTGGACACAACTGATGTTTGTTGAAATAAAAACTGATACAAAAGGAATGGACAACTATTTAAGTGAAATACTAAGCCTGGAAGGAAATAGTATTCTCCACAGATTAATTAAATAGACTGAGTCTCTACATCATGCCTCAAAATAAATCTATTTCAACAGATGCACAAGTACAATAATAGAAAATATAAAAATAACGGAGGTATTGTTTTGATAGTGGGTTTCCAGGGGTCTTGACATCTGCCTCCAGAACACACATGCACATTACAAGGGGTTTGTGTCCAGCCAACTGCTCAACACATTTCTGTCAAATAAAGCTCCAGGAAAAAAATATTGTTAAAAATACAGTTTGATGGCAATCGGTACTGTACCACTGAGATGGGCAAGATAATATTTGTTAATTTACTTTTATATTAAGAAAAAAAATATGAGTGACGCCTGGCTGTTACTAGTATTTTCATCTGCCTCTGTGAAGAGGAGACATGCAGAAATTAAATTGATTTATATTTTATTTTCCTGTTGTTTTACCAGATAAGTATGCCAAAAACACATACTAATTACAGCA
Organism: Esox niger; assembly: GCA_016801105.1. NCBI lineage: Eukaryota > Metazoa > Chordata > Actinopteri > Esociformes > Esocidae > Esox > Esox niger. The sequence continues at coordinate 9,875 of JACXGJ010002922.1, forward strand.
AGGACCTGAGGGCAATTTGGGTTAACTGTCTTTCCTCAGTGTCAAAACCGCATGTACTTGTTCAGCAACAAGGTTAAGATTTATGGTTTAGATTTATGCGTAGTCAAACAGCAGTTACTCTTCCTCCTCTTACGTCATCTCCCACCTCTGAACTGTCCAATGGCTACCACAGCCTAACATGGCCTCCCTGCCCAGCCCAGGTTGTTTGCATGGTCCAACGGCCTGTCAGGTTTTACAGATAAACTGAAAGCACTGTTCGGAACCGTTTTAACGGCCTCTTTAAAATAGTTAGTTTTAAACTAGGCTACATCGTTGTACATCGCCAAGTTTACGTGATGTATTTACGAACAGAATACGTTTTTATTTGTACAGCCACTGTTCCTAATTAAAAATATATAATAATAATAACCTCATAAGAGCATAACCATAATTTGCGGGAAATAAATGAACAGCCCGTGAGCCACATTGGTTGAAGAGATGCATTCGGCGGGTTGTGGACAACTGGTATGGCTATGTGTGAAACTTTATGACGACATTCCCACATCTTGCCCACAGCTGTCTGATATTGCGAGCATGCTCATAATCATTCAAGAGTGTTGCTTTCAGATTTTAGTTATGTGCAACAGACGGTGCTTTGACTTAATGCTTTATTACGTTAATAACTTCAGGGAGATCAAATGTACAGACTAATGTTTTTTCCACGATGACAGAATGTGTGCGCATGATTGTGAACCAAGAGGGTATTTTACATTACGGTCTCAGGTTTAATTATCCCATAGTCCTTTCAGCAATTCCAAAATACATAAAAACTCAAAGAAAACGTTCAGTTTCGTATTATCTTATTTTTTTATTTTGAAGCCAAATGTAGTTGAGGCCTTTCTTAAAATACACAGTGCTAAATAGAGTTAACATTATAATGACTGTAGGTGATTGAGTAATCATTAATCAAGTGATTAAAACATCATTGGTCTGGGTTAATTACATTTTCAATCATGATTGTAAATCACTGTGTACATTCTAAGAAACACACAGTTCACATATAAATAGCTTTAATATATTTTCCCAGGTTTATTAGTAATGTACATCTCAAGAGTAATTTTTGTTTATACACTAAAAGAGTTATGGATATTTAAGAGGGAACAGATGAGCAGACAGTTATCATGGTAACAGAAATATACACTAATAGGCTTGACCTCTGCACCTTATAAACAAAATGTATATTGAAACTAATTGTTTTTGCATTATAATAAATTACTTTTTACATTTTTACATTCGGAAAGCAAGTGGGCCTTGTATAATGAACCATTCTCTCTTGTGCCAGTGGCATTTGGAGATGACCTAAACATATACTGGGGTTTGCCTCTATACAAGCATCATACTACAATGATGACCTCAAAGTGTGAAATACAGTATACGTAAAAATGGCATTTCCACTGTTATGGTACAGCTCCATTAACCTCTTCATCACATATATTTACATGCATCCACCAAAACAAAGTGTGTTCCACGTTCTACCAGGATCTTCTAGCTTTCAGAAAACAGTAATAGCCAATATAATCCCTGATGTGATCTGAAATTCACATTTCAGTCATTTCAGTCATTCTGACTGGATTTAGACCTTGAAATTGGTGCAGAATGAGGTCCGTAATCGTTTTCTCTCTATCACAACTGCAGTGATGAGCAACACCATTTGAAAGTCATGAAATTATTATGTACGTGTAATTTGATCCGAACTCTTACCGTAAGCATGCAGTGATATTCATTAGGGACCACTTTATACGAGAAACAACACAGTTCAATTAATAATGAATGAGTTGAATGCATATCTGGCATGTTCCCGATCCTGTCCGACACTAACACAATGATGACACATCTTCAATGAGCTGTGTATTTTATACATTGGGTCGGTCAATTGATTGCAAGCTATAATAATAATTAAAATAATTTGCAAGCTATAATGATAATAATAAAAAAATGTTTGTTATTAAAATGCTTAATGAAAGAGATGATGAGTGGATTAGTGGAGTCAGGTATGTTATAAAATTACAAAGAAATGACAATAAGAATCCACTGGTAAACTTGAAAACAGCTGGGGAATTGCAGAAATCTGCTGCAAATTTGACCATCGATCCAAATGAATTGGTCGCTTTCATAAAATCCTGCGAAATTGGATTGCGGGGCTATTTTGTATTTACACAAGCTGTTATCCATTCCAGCAGCAGTATTATCACACATTTGTTAAAATTCACAACAAGTTTTAGAATTGCAAGATACAAAAAATAAGAACAAGAACCATAAGGGAGCATTCTAATGTCAGGAGAATGTTTACAAAATGAATATTTCAGATGAAAATTGGTGTCAGTGGCTGATTGTGGACAAAACAACTCCCTCTGGGAAGATGGTTACCCAACTGACCTCACCTGACCGGCATTGGGTTTAGACACAGCTCTAATCCATTCGACTGCTGCATTTGACAAGATTCACTATTAACTATTCATGTTACAACTTGAAAGCACTGCACGTAGCCTCAGACAGAAGTGGCTGGTTTTAATGTGGCCCTGGAATAAACGGGATATTATCGCTCATGCACGTTTAATACAGAGGGTTTTCCAGACCAGTCAAAGTGAGTGATGAAGTGAGGTGTTCCACCAAAATCATATCCTTATCATTCTGTAGTCATATAGATTATAGAAGAAATAAAGAAAAGGTCAACATGTAAAGGATCAGCAAATTGTACACAGCAACATTGTTTGCCAATGGAACAGGACAATTTTACAATTTTTGAGGAGTCATTTGCTTGAAATGAGTGAAATAATCTGCCAATGGAACAAGACAAATTGCACAATATTCAAGGCATATTTTCTAAAAACAAGCGTTATATTCTAGCCTGTTAAGAAAAATGTACCTTATTTTAAGCATGGTTGGAATTTTTTTTACCTGAAAACAAGTTAAATATACTTGATAAGACAGATATTTTTTCCAGTGCACCAAATCACACTAAACTAGGGAAGGTGGGAGCCACAAAGGTCTTCTAGAGCAACAGTGTTGACAGTGTTGGTTGTCTGTGGCAACAGGAATGTCTCAGCTGGCTTTGCTGCGGTACGACGGCGTCTGCTCGGCATGACCTCAACAGCCCAAACCGCCATCAACATGTTTTCCCCTTTTCCTGCACCGAAACACTAATTGGCATGACAACGAAGACAGAGTGGCCGAACCTGAGGGGATCACTCCACGTTGTCGCTCCTCGTTGGAACAGGGTTTTCGGCATCCATCATGTGCCTCGCGTCTATATTTTGCCCCGGCAACAGACTGGAAGAGAGAGCGAGGGGAGGAGGGGGAGCAGAGTGGAGCGAGAGAAAACGCCCATGGCTTCGAGGGGACCGTGGACGAGAGAGGGAGGGAGGAAGAGTGTCCTGTGAGGGTTTCCATCCTGCAGCAAGTTCAAGAGTTCACGGCAACATGCAGGACTCCGCATCAGTCGCCACGGTCCCAATCTATACCCGGAGCAGCTCGGCCCAGTTCTAACTGCCCTCTCCTCTGCACCCCTTTCTAATTGGATTTAATGAGTGATTTAACAACACAGCACTGCCTGATCAAATCAAACAGCTACTGTCTGCACTGCTTAATCCTGGGTCACCAATTTGCCATGGTAACCAAGCTCCTCCTGCCCTCTTCTCACACATGCCCTCTCTCCCTGGGCTACCTCCCTCCACTACCACCTCTCTCCCTGGGCCCCCTCCCTCCACTACCACCTCTCTCCCTGGGCCACCTCCCTCCACTACCACCTCTCTCCCTGGGCCACCTCCCTCCACTACCACCTCTCTCCCTGGGCCACCTCCCTCCACTACCACCTCTCTCCCTGGGCCACCTCCCTCCACTACCACCTCTCTCCCTGGGCCCCCTCCCTCCACTACCACCTCTCTCCCTGGGCCACCTCCCTCCACTACCACCTCTCTCCCTGGGCCCCCTCCCTCAACTACCACCTCTCTCCCTGGCCTCCTCTTTCTCCCATTTCTCGCACCCGTGCCTTTTTCCTGTCTTTCTCTTTTTTCAAGCCGACACCAAATGCAAACTGATTCTTTTCAGTGGGGATGATTAACATGGTTTCTAAAGGATGAGACGAGGAATGAGAGGAGCCTGTGATGGACAGAGGACAGAACAGCAAATACAGTGGTTGTTTAATTAAGAGAGATTTGTCTCCAACAGATGAACAAAGCTCCTGTGATCATTTATAAAGCCAAAAGCTGATTATTTATGGGGTCAAAGAATGCAGTTGACGAGGGAGAAAAAGTAGGGTCTCTGGCCATGATTAGTGTATTCTCAGTATCACTTTGTTTTTAATATGGAAGTTTGTTTGTACCCAAAGGCATGGGTACCTATGAATTTATACATTTCTACCAGGCGAACACCCCCCCCAAATATTTTTATTCCTCCGAGTTTGAACTTGATTTGTGATATGTTGTATGTATATGTGTAGCCTATTAGCACAATCGCTATCCTCTCTCAATTAGTCATTCAGTTAAAGTTTGAAAGTAATTTTGATGATATTTTGATGACATTCACAACACCGGTTTTACAATCTATCTTCAAGAACTTTCCAAAAAAAAACAGCATACATTTTCTTCCTACAGAAATGCATCCCATAATAGCTCTGATCTTTAGGGTATTTTGGCAGGTGAAATTGTTGCACGTTACACCTTCAAATGACCTGGGTTCAACTCGATGCCAGAAATGAATCAAGTACAAAGTCCTAAAACCTGAACTTCCTTGATATGAATGTTTTGAGTGAACGTTTAATGCACAACTTTCTGAAAATACATAGTTCCTGTATAACCATGATAATAATTATATGTATCGATCAGGTGGCGTTTAGGTGAGACCTAGAGCAGTACAAAAGAGAATGAGCGGCTCATGTCCAATTATAAGATTTCAAAGGAATATTAAAGGAGAAAACAACAGCTATAATTGAATAATACGACGAAGCTAACAAATTATGGGAATCAAGTCGCTAACATTAAACATATGGCAGCTTACATGGTTTACACTTTCTACTGAAGTTGATAAGTGTTCGGCCATTTTATATAATTTTCTTAAATACTACCGATTCACTGGCAACCTGACAGTAATCCTATCCAGACATGACTGCATCTCAGATCGACATCCACACAACAGCTTCCCTGAGAACAAACAGATGTGACTTCCACTCAGAATAATTAACATTTGCTGACAGCATTCATTTGCCTTGGCTTTTACACAAACAAACTGAATAAAATGTCAGACAAGTTTCTGTGAGTCTGTGTTTGTTCTGCTGCCACTCGTCTCTCTGCATTTATCTAGCTCCTTACCCTGCCTCCACACACACACTCACACACACACACACACACACTCACACACACACACACCTCCTCACTCGTCTCTCTGCTCCCTCCCTCCTCCTTGCCAATTCCCCCTGGTTCAGTGGCAGGCCAGTGGGTCACGACTTGGAGTGGATTTTCACACTGTTCCTCGACTGAACGACACATCAGGTTAATCAGGGTTAACGATCGCGGGGCCTTGGTGAGCTGAGCCCCCATCAGCTTAGAGCAAGAGCCCCACACCGGTATCACAGATGGCCCGGTAATCCCTGGGGTGGGAGCCCAGAAGAGGAGGAGGGTGGTGTAGAGTTGTGTTGGAGGTGAGACGGGGCAGAGGAGGGGTGATGGAGGGAGTGATGGAGGTTAGTGGGGTGAGGGAGGAGGGATGGAGGTTAACGAGATGGAGGTAAAGAGGGGATGGAGGATGGATGAGTGACGGAGGTAAAGAGGGGATGGAGGATGGAGGAGTGATGGAGGTAAAGAGGGGATGGAGGATGGAGGAGTGATGGAGGTAAAGAGGGGATGGAGGATGGAGGAGTGATGGAGGTAAAGAGGGGATGGAGGATGGATGAGTGACGGAGGTTAAAGAGGGGATGGAGGATGGAGGAGTGATGGAGGTTGGCGAACATTTGGAGGAGGGATGGAGGTTAAAGGGGTGATGGAGGTTACCCGAGGTAATGGATGAGTGATGAGGTTAGAGGTGATGGAGGGGTGATGGAGGTTACCCGCGGTGATGGAGGAGTGATTTGGGTTACCCGCGGTGATGGAGGAGGGATGAGGTTAGAGGTGATGGGGGAGTGATGGAGGTTACCCGCGGTGATGGAGGTTACCCACGGTGATAGAGGAGGGATGAGGTTAGAGGTGATGGGGGAGTGATGGAGGTTACCCGCGGTGATGGAGGAGTGATGGAGGTTACCCACGGTGATAGAGGAGGGATGAGGTTAGAGGTGATGGAGGATGACATAACCGCTCCCAGTCACGTTTTTATCAGCTGTTGTCTGTGTTACAGATGTGATCCACCCATCGAGGACACCACCTGGACAGCCATGTGAGCTCGGCGGTTGTTGTGCGATGGTAAAGAGTGCCGGCTACGCTCATCAAAGCATGCCGGGAGACAATAAACAGGAAACTTGATGGAATGGAAGTGTTAGAAAAACGTGCCCCTCTAGTTGCAAGGAAACAACGAGAAACAATCCATAAAGCTGTAAGCTGAAAGTAGTGTTCGAGTTTACAGTACTTAATTTAGGGTTTTTGTGCTTCAGTAACAGCTTAAAGAGTATAAATAAACAATAACTAACCATATTCATTTTGAGCTATGGCTGGTGTTGGGTGAATACAGCCTTGGGTATCTGCTGTACAAGCTATGGAGAGTCGACATGATCAGCCATTCATTTAGAAATGTAGAGAAATGAGTGACGGGTTTAAAGTTCTGTTCAAATGTCAAAACGCCCCAGGGGAGGACATTAAAAAACATAATTCCAGTCCGAGCATTACACATACACAGAACTACAAACAAGAAAAACAAACATCTGAATTTTGTTTGTCAGCTGACCTTTTGTCCCATCCAAAGACATCTAAAACACACCATAAAAATAGACTCAAAACAGGGGTATGGTGTCATAACGCCATTAAAATGAAAGCACCCTTGCTCAGATTTGGAGCTAGGAGGATGTCACAATAGAAACCCAAGGTGAGGAGTTACAATACACAGAAAGGGTTTTAAGAACAGAATATCAAACAGTCTTTAAGTGAGTTTTGTGAAAAGCCTCTTTGCGGTTTCAGTTCACACAGTGCATGACTTGGGCATGAGCTGTCCAGAGCAACGCTGGATACCGAAATGGTGGATCGTTTCGGCAACCCAGAGTCCCAGTTCCTTCTCCATCCCAAAACCAGTCAAACGAAAGAGCTAACACCCCCCCGATCCTCTCCTTCAACAAGCCCCTCTAATCCATCATGGTAGTACAGTAAAAAAAATAAACATCAGGGTCATTTATCCACCAGTTGTTGTTTTTGTAGGTTATTATTCTTGTACATTTACGTAACTCAGTCAAAGCTTCAGAAACGTACCGGGTCAAAAATGGATCTGGTGGACACACGAATTGTAATTCGACGTGATGCTTAACAACGATCTATTGGTTACTCACCCAAAGCCCTTCAAGTCATTTAGCAGACAGGCTTTTCCAGAGTGACATGGCCCCAGCCAAATGTGGCATGAACTCACACGTTTCCTCTGTTTTCATTTCTCTGGAACGTCACAGTTTCTGCTTTCTTTCCCCCTTAATCGTGGAACTTTTCCTCGTCCTTCTTCCCACCAACGGCCTGCCATCACATTCCTACTCTGAGGACGTCTCACACCTCGTTGGAGTGACACATGTATTATTTAAAACACACCCGAGTGCTTTCCCATCCAGAGACACGGACTGACTTTCATAGGTTTTGAATAGTTTCAACCGAACGCAACCGTGTAGAGGCTTCTGCTGAAAGATTACGATGCCAACATTTTAATATTTCAAATACATCTGGAAAGTTCTGATGAAAACCAGATCTGTCTATGTTTTCCTAGTTATTACCGTGTACGTCTTACTACCATAAGGGGAAGGATGTAAAGTAATCAGAGGATTGTTATTCCCTTTACAGAAGAGGCGTCAGGGCATATTTTCTGATAATAGGTATACAGTGAGAAATCTGTTTAAACAAAGCACTATGGCAATTACTGTGGCTCCAGTTGCCAAAGCACTTCATTCCCCAAAAAGAAGATCTATTGGTGGAACATGGCTCCCCTGGTGCTGTAGCACTGAACACGACAAATCTCTGCCGGGCTGCAGTGTCACAAACACACAGATCACAGCAGCACCTCCTTGTTGTTCATTCCCGTGGTTGCCCCCAGGCTAAGAAATGGGTTCAACGAGAGGGCAACCGCCGTGGCTCCGCCCCTTTCGGCAAAGCTTCGCGAAGTAAACAGGAACTTCCGGTCCACGGGAACGGGCGCCCCCTTTCCCCCGCCCACTCGTTGCTCAGCCCATCTCTCAATGAGGGTGTGATCAACTAGCAATGTAGAAATCACAAGGGATCCCAGTGACCCCTGCTGTTATGCGGTGGTACTTGTTGGATCCCCACAACTGGGCCAAGATCCAAAACTCAGCTCAGCATCAGTTTATGTTGGCTCAATGACCAACTCCTGACTCCTGCAAAAATTATGAAAACTTTGAAAAAAACACTGGCAACTTCATTTGCACAAACTGTACGATACAGGATGAATAGCTAATTGCGCCGTGCGTTATTCTACTTTTACACCCGGAAAGACATTGAACACACATTAATTAATAAACTAAATATCTTCTAAATGACTCAAAAGGATGAGTTCAACTTTCTTTCCTCAACATGAGTGTACAAACCCAAAATACACCTTTGTTTGCAAACAATGTAACGGCAACCAAAACCTGTGTAGCCTAAAAACAGTTTTTCATCTAAACACTTGAGGTTACATATAGCCCCAACATTACATCTGAATGGTAACATTCCTCCGAACTGTTCATCTAGGAAATGGGTAGGGTATCCACTTGACCCAATACAAGGCTATGACCATTAACATGCCAAAAATGAAAAAAAGGATTTGTATTTGTGGAATCTGCATGGCCATACTTTTTAAGCAACATATCCTAATTAACGGCTTCAGTTTTAGCTGAGATATGTGTCATAAACTAAGCAATTTGCAATGTATTGAGATTTAATTATTTTAATACAATTACTTGTACCTATGCGCCAAAACTATATATTTTTAAAGAGTATCAATGTAAATAATTAAGGGCTGTAGTATAATCTCAGAAAGATTAATTGTAATGTCTTTCCCGAACTTGAACAACAATCTCACCTAAATATATATTCCAAATTATTATTATAATTTATAAACATCATATGGGAAACATATGGGGAGCACATACAATTTTTGCAGGTTTCTGGATCCCTATACGTTTAATAAAAATATTTTTAAATGCCATGTTATTATTTTTTCAACAAAGTGCCTTACAGTTTATTTCAGAAATGTTTCAGTTACTAATAAAAATTATAATTTAAATTGATATAGGTATTGTGGATTGGCAAAGACTAGGTTAAAAAAAATCTATTGAGAGAGCTAAGAAAAAAATCTATCTTTATTACTATTTTATTTACAATTATTATATATTTATTTCTTAATAATTCAAATCAAAAGAAAACCTAAAATACCTGCATTTTCATCTTTACAGACAAACGTGAATATTTTAACAGCTATGTAATTGTGAACATTCGGTTGTACTTAGAAAGATGTTCCTTAGAAATGTATCTTGACAATAATTATATATTTTAATCACCCAAATTCACATTTCTACTAAAACCATAATAATCAGGAGGAATACAGAAGGGCACAAAATACAGAAGCAAAACAAAATGCTTTTTTTACTGGAAAAATATTTTTCATAGATTCTGATATTTTCAAAATACATTATTTCTGATGGCATAGAAAGGTTCAATGAGAAGAGCATAATATGACCAAGTACAATATGAATTATAAGCTCGTAGATTGCTTCCTTTACAATGTGTCTTAAAACATATATATTTACATAGCAGTCACTGTTACAAATGTTTACATAGTACCAACATCAATGGGTTTATGTAATCACACACTGGCACTTCAATATTCATCGTATTTGTTAAAATAAAACGCTAAATCAACTCTGCCTCAAACTCATTTAACAAACGTCCACAACCCCTAATCATAGCTCGACGCATCTGAGAATAATATCAAATGTAACAGTTCTTTGGTTTTATAATATAATACATGTTGGTGATAAACTAATTCTAGGAAAACTATAAAACTGCCATACCAATATTTCCTAACCATTTTATGTAAAAGAAAAGTAATAAAACATGCCAACATAATGTAAAAAATACATCTTGACTTTTTATTTTTTTATAAATTTTGGGGAGGTTTAAAAAACAGCATTAACATTTACAGTCATTGCAGAGGTGCTGTACAGAAATCACACTTTAAATAAATCTATCTTTTTAAACAAGGATTTAGTTGTTATGCACATTGTTATGAAATAGCTCCTGCAGGAATGAATGTTTTCATTTAATAGCCACACAAAAGCAAAAGAGATAACCAAAGGAACCAATGGCATGCAATAATTCAAAAAACAAAATGTTTGTTAACAAGATTTATTTAGCTGTTCTTAATACAAAATATCATGGATTGAGGATGACAAACATACTTCATCTAAGGGAAGACATTCATTTCTTTCCGGAGTGTTCATTGCGAAGGTTCGATTTTTCAGAGAATATAAATAATCTCAGCTGCAATTAACTCTATTAATTAGAGTCTCATGTGTTCTTCACAACCAAGTCACAAAACCAACAGACATGTATCCTATAAAAAAACACTTAAATATGACTCCATTCTTATACAATCATTACATATTAAATATAGTCAGAAATGATCTAGTATTTTCGCATTGACCTCAATTATTGCTCTGGAGAGTATGTTGGTGCAATTATGCCAACTCCAGGCAGGCTAAGGGCTCAGACCTGGCACAAATTCATCTTCAGAAACACAACATGAACTCCATAACATGAATTCCATCACTCCATAACATGAACTCCATGAGATCCGGAAGTCTTCTAGTGAATCAGTGCTCCCACCAGTGTTAGAAAACAATACTGCATGTCACATGAATATAATTCAACCATCGGAGTAAAAAAAATCTCCATAATCCAATGATATCAAACGTTTTTGCCTTTCTGTAATTTGAAGCCGTGCTTTGCCTAGAATTGGGGTGAGGAATAATCATTTGTGTGTTGATCATTTGCTTCTATTTAAACAGCTGTTCACATCTGAAAATACCACTCCCACAGACTGAAAATGAACTGTGTTTCAGTCGGTAGTGACATTGTGAAATCCATTTGTGATTTAGTAGGTTATAAAATATCTCACAAAACACATTAAACATTATTGTGCAAAATACACACAGAATACTTTTATTAAATAGTCTGTATAACTAGGTATTGACACATTTTATTTTGACACAATATTTCCACAGGAGGTATACCAGAGGTGCATTCATGTCGTACATTTTGTACTGTGTCATCGCCCTTGTGTTTGTTCCACCATTCCTCCCATGGGCCCAGTGAGAGACAGTGCGATTGGGCCAAGAGGTAGTTGAAGGGGTGTCGATTGGAATAGCCACTTCACACTAGCAGTGGAAGACAACACAACAAGACAATGTATGAAAGCTCCAGCTAAAGAAAAACAATTGTTTTGGTTGATTTAGTGGCGAATCAGATGTTGTTATTGACAATTGTTTGTTAAAAAGTGTTTGATTGGTTTAGGGAATGATCTAACACAACACAACAGGTCTTATACCAAAAGAAAAACGTTTTACTAGTTGTCTCACAAATGAACAAATATTTCATTGTGGATCTGACACCAACTGCTAGCGTTTCAAGATCAAGACTGCCCACGTACCTTGGCTAGCTCGTTCGTTACCCACAATCCTCAGAGCTTTCGGCATGTTCCACCTCACTGGGCTCCACCAGGCGGTCGTAGGAGCAGAACATCATGATCTGACAAGAGAAAAAAGTTCAAGCAACCATAGTGATAAATTCCACCCAAGATTAAAATAACATGAGACAAGAAAACAAAATATTTTTGAAATATGGTCAAATCTCGCACACAGCAGTCAGATACAGTGAACTTACAGTGAGCAGGGCTAGTAGAGCTGCCATCACCCCCAGCATGACATACAGGTTCCCCGTCAGACCCCCTGCCCACAAGGGGCCCAAGATGGTGGCCAGACCCCCCACAGAGCGACGGACACCCTGGCTGAACCCTGGAGCCAAGAGACAGTTAGTCAGTCAGAAACCACAGGGACACAGACAGTGACTGACACAGAGGTCACGGAGACAGTGACTGACACAGACGCCACGGAGACAGTGATATTTATATTGAACTGCAATGTTGAAGGAGAATTCCACTATTTCACTACTAGGCTATGTGTGACAAATTAAAAGATTAGCAATAACTTATATAAATATTAAAAAAAACAATACATACATAAATAGTTTTATTTTCATAACAATACATTTTCGCCAATCACCTCAGTCAGCTTTAATGCAATTTGAACTATTCTGAACTAATGGTCTCTTACCAAGACAGTAATTTTGTGGAGTATGGGAGTAAAATGATTGGCTGAGCCAGAGTGCGTGAGCCCTATGACTAATACCCTAGTTTTGACTTTGCAATACAGGCCTAAGGACAAACCAAAGAGCTGTTCATCAAGCTGTCCTCTAGAGGGAGACATTATTCACCTTGGGTCTTCTCCGAAGTCACTTTGGAGAAGAGTGACACCTGTGCCACAGCAACAAATGGGAGCCCCAAAACCTGAAGGAATACCCCGATGATGAACTCAGCTAACTGCCAGGGGAGAGTTCCTGATCGAGCGAGAGATAGAGAGAGAGAGAGATTTGCTTTTGATTTGCAATGCAAATATCAAACTACAGAGGTAAAACTCAAAGTTGTATTATTGAAGAGTCCTAATCTGTTCCTTTAAGCTTGTCACATTTCAGTGACCATACAGCTCTGGAAAGACCACTGCACCGTTTTTCATTCCTTTCTAAAGAAGTTGAAAAGGAAGTGGTGTGTGGTACATGCCTCAGAAATGACCCCGATGTTGGATAACGCCGCAATGTTTGACAAAAAGCAGACGCGCGTAAAACGCCGTCCCCACTCACCCTGCGGGTTGGCTAGGAAGATGAGGCACCACACGCAGGAGATGTTGCAGAGGATGAGTCCCACAGCCAGCACCACCCTCTCGGCCGCGCGACGGCTCAGCCAGCGGACAAACAGGAAGCCGGCGATCACCTCCACGCCACAGATGCAGTACATGACGCTGTTCTCCAGCTCTCCGAAGTTAAAGTACTGCTGGGTCAACGGGGTCACCATGGTCTGGGAACAAACATCTCAAGTCGTGTTCTGGATTGGCGAATCAGAACCCGTATACCGACACAATCATACCATTCAAGAGGTTTTCCCAGAACAAATCTCTCTTTTTTCTCTTCAGTTTTTACATTTTGTAGCCCAATTCGTTTTTAATAAACACTAATAATGTTAATAATAATAATAAACATTATTATTATTTAAATCACTACTTTTCCCAAAGACCATTTGCTGTAGCTCTGTGGAAACCTGACTGAAGGTCCCCTGCTTTAAAGTCCTGCCAGGGCCGTGGGGTTCACCATGTCTTAAAGTTCTACCAGGGCCGTGGGGGTCACCATGTCTTAAAGTTCTACCAGGGCCGTGGGGTTCACCATGTCTTAAAGTTATACCAGGGCCGTGGGGGTCACCATGTCTTAAAGTTATACCAGGGCCGTGGGGTTCACCATGTCTTAAAGTTATACCAGGGCCGTGGGGGTCACCATGTTTGAAAGGGGCAGGAAATAATGACCCAAAAGGGAGTATGTGCACAGTTGTAGAAGGCTCACTTCCAGTGCTGTCTGGTTGAAGAGTGTGATGAACTGTGCCGTCAACAGCACAACCACCTCCTCCCTCAGGAACTCTAATCAGGTTGAGACCCAAAACGAGACAGACAGAGAAACAAAGGTAGAAGGAGACAGAGAGAGATTGATGGAGAGAGACAGTGGAGAAAGAAGGGTAAATAGAGTAGAGAGAGAGCGATGGAAACAGGTGTATCAGTATAGTAGCGTGTTCCAGAAGGTAATGAACACAATTCACCACACGGCAGAAAGCCACCATCACCACCTGCCTCTTTTTATGTTGAACAACTTCAGAGAACTTGAGATGCCCTCTTCCTCGGGTGGAGGTGACGGAGGACCAGAGAGTTGAGGCAGGTTGCCGTTGGAGATGGCCGGGTGGGCAGCCACGGTCCGGGGGGGGTCAGGGGTTACCACTGATCCGTAGGAACCCAAGAGGTCGATGCGTGGTCCAATAAGGGGCTTCGCCTCATCGTCCTGCTCCTCCCCTGCCTCCCTATCTCCCTCCCCCACCACTGGCTCCTCCTGCGGTGGGATGTCCCAGTACATGAAGACCACCGCCAGCTGAAGGAGGATCCACATCAGGCACATGAAAAGCTGTGGAAAGGTCAACAGGAGACCGAATGACCTCGTGTTAGAGCTGCCAGCAGGCGGTCAACATGTTCAATGACCTCGTGTTAGAGCTGCCAGCAGGCGGTCTACATGTTCAATGACCTCGTGTTAGAGCTGCCAGCAGGCGGTCTACATGTTCAATGACCTCGTGTTAGAGCTGCCAGCAGGCGGTCTACATGTTCAATGACCTCGTGTTAGAGCTGCCAGCAGGCGGTCTACATGTCCAAGTTACTTTAGACAGACAAGCTGAAATAACCACACACTCAACGCTTAATGCTGATGGTGCTGGAAATCAATGTGGTAAACTGAAAAGGAAGTAAAATGTTTGCGTATTTTAACTTGAATAATTATTGTTTAACAAAAAGAGCTTTCCAAATGCATTACATTATTAGTGCATCATGATTCTTTATGAAACAAGTGAATGAAGTAATTACAACTCAACGTGCGGGACGTCTCGCTAAACTCAACGTGCGGGACGTCTCGCTAAACTCAACGTGCGGGACGTCTCGCTAAACTCAACGTGCGGGACGTCTCGCTAAACTCAACGTGCGGGACGTCTCGCTAAACTCACCCCAGGGGCAGTATACTTATTGACCACAAACGGTCCCAGCTGGAAGTCACACAGCCTCAGGAAGATGTTAAATCCTGGTCCTGTGTGTGGTGAGAGAAAACATAATGGACCACAGGGACCAAGATGGCCCATCGACGTAGAGACGGGTGACAAGTTAAAGTAAAAACCTGAACGCTTGACCCCCTACTGCGAGCTGGTCCAGAGGCTGTTACACCTCAAGGGCAATTTTCCCAGCATGGCTTCGGTCCAATTGGCCATTCAGAGGGAAAGGTCACTGCAAATCAATGGATAGATTTTGATCCTAATGGGAGTGGTCTCTTCCTGGACTACAACACCCCCCTCCACAGGACACGGGGGGGGGGGGGGGGGGGGTTGCTGAATGTTTGATGAGTATGAAAATGATGGTAATCAAATGCTATATCCTTCTCAGTCCTCATTGGGAAATTTTGGGCCGACCTGTTAGACAGCGTTTTCCAACACCATAGTCATCAAACACCAAATGGGGGAATAACACCTTGCTGAGACACTTAATGTTGCTTTCGTCCTTTAACTTGTCACCCATCTGTATACACTGTATTTAAAGCATTAAGCACTGGTGGGGGATAGACATATTAGATGGCATCAGTATCAATACCTTAATTTCATAATTTTTACTAAACCAAACCTTTTCCCTAATAAAATAGGTAAGAAGCCTGAAAACAACACTGACCAATCAGGAGGCCAGCCTGTCTGCACGCCATCACCGCGGCGAACACGGTGGAGCGGTCCTCCGGTGCGGTGCTCCGGGTCAGGAAGCCAAAAATGGACGAGCCCGCTCCGGTACCAATACCTTACACAGCGTTTAACAACAGATCAACACACAGACCAGATGAAGCATTGGCACCACACTATGCAGTGGCGGTCAAATGCATTCACCCCCATGGACCTCACCCCACTTGGTTACAACATGAAAACAAATAGGATGCACACTGTTTTGCTTGTGAGCCACAGCAGTGAGGCCGGGAGATCAATCTCCACCCAGTCCAAGGTCTGCTGCAGACCTCAGTGGGTGGTCTTCCTGGACTAGCATTTTGCTCTCCAGGCCCTGACGCCTAGACACATCCCCATAGCACGGGGCTATGGCTGTCTGTTATATACCTGCAATTCGTCTAGAAAAATTGATTATTTCGTTGAGATGATGCGGTTTTGTTTGCATTTTACAGCGGCAAACGCTCAATTCTGATTTCATGATGTAACACAAGATGTCCCGGGGGCTGTAACGCAAATAATCGGATGAATGCAAACAGCTTAACTTTACGGCTCGCCACTGCATTTATCAAGCAGTTCAAATGTATACTCACCTGCAACAAGTCTGCTGGACAGTAAAAGCCATTTGGAGTAGCCCATAAAATACATGAAGTTACCTGGAGAACAAACACAAATGCCTTTAAGGAGTAATCCAAGAAATACATAGTTATTTGTAGAACAAATACAGAATTCAGGGAGAGACAACCGACCCTAGTGTTACATGTAGGCCTTACAATATGTACATTTGTGAAATGTTGCCTGAGAAATGTAATTCTTGTTTATATGAATACACTGAGTGTCATAAAACATATGGAATCACAAAGTAACCAGACAAATCTACATATTATAATGTAGACCAACACTTATTTATAATATTTAAGATTTCTATACATATTCAATTTTATCTGGAGCTGTGTGTGTGTGTATGTGTATGTATGTTTATTGTGGCCAGCCTATATCTATATATCTATCTATCTATCTATCTATCTATCTATCTATATATCTCTATCTATATTTATCTATCTATCTATATCTCTATCTATCTATATCTCTATCTATCTATATCTCTATCTATCTATATCTCTATCTCTATCTCTATATCTCTATCTCTATCTATCTATATCTCTATCTCTATCTCTATCTCTATCTCTCTATCTCTCTATCTCTATATCTCTATATCTCTATCTCTATATCTCTATATCTCTATATCTATATCTCTATCTCTATATCTCTATCTATATCTCTATATCTCTATATCTATATCTCTATATCTCTATATCTCTATATCTCTCTATATATATATATATGCATGCATGTATGTGTTCACCAATCCAATAAGACGATTTGATTTTTATACATTTTCAGACATTTTTGGAACCTGTAACTTTGATATTGCGGGTTACTGTGTGTAAATAAACTTGGAAAAAAACAGATTTTATTTGTTTTGATTTCAGGCTGTAAGGCAACAAAAGGTGAACCTTTTGTAACTGGTGGATAACTTTCTACACTCACTGCATGACAGAGGAATATAAAGAACAGGAGCAAGCAGTCACATGACAACATTAGATGTGGCATAACTGCTCCTGCTTGGCCCTGCAAACCTCGTCAGTGTTTGGTTCTGCCCAGTTGGCTTCACTAGCCTTCACTGGATATTACAGTTCCTGGCCGACCCGGTTTAAGTTATATAGAAGGGCACGGTCCAACTCCAAAGGCATTGGGTCATTGCAGGTTACATAGAATGTTAGCATAACATATAGTAACATATGAAAATGCAAGCAATATCTACACAATACGGATTACCACAGATAGTAGAAGTATTAACAAATCAGCCAGAAGGAAAAATCCTCAGGCTCCAGATCAGGAAATACCTTACCGACAATCTCGAAGAGGTTGGCGAACAGGATGATCTTCTTGGTGGTGCGGGTCTTGTCGGACCAGTGACCAAACAGAGGCCCGGACAGGAGTCCAGTCAGGCTGAATGCTGACAGGGCCAGGCCCAGGAAGTATGGAGCTGCCCCGAGAGTCTGAAGGTATCTCCATATCGTCGGCAAGATCACAGCTGGGCAGGGGGGGGCATCGGTTAGGTGAACCAATAAGCACACATAGTTTCTTTATTCTCATTAAACAGTCAATTTCCGAATGACCTAACAGCCTGAAGAAGTAACTTTGATAGCCATCGGCTATTGAGTGTTTGACAGTGAACAGATCATGATGTGTAGTCCATATCACAGTGACATACCACAGCATCACACCGAAAATGCTGAAAAGCCTTTTGCTTTAGCCCTGATACTCTTGTTCCTGTATCCCTAAAGGACCTAGCACCCACCCCCTATAAATGTACTCCGGTCATTAACTGATTCTAGGTCAGCTCCCTAAGTCATTTCATGAATACAGGCCCTTGGCCCAACTTCAAGGGCTGCCAGATGTCACTGACTGGACGGTCCCTAGAGCTGTACTGGATCCATGAAAGTGGACCTGATCTCCTGGACCTCAGCCAAGCAGAACAGTGCTGACTCTAATCACTGGACTCTCATGTCACACGTCAGACGCACGTTTCCAACAAAAACACTGGAACGCTGTTTAAGCATGATGTGACATTTGAACACATTCTATTGCCTAATGAGGTCTAGCTCGGTACCCTGGGTTTTGCTACTGCTTAGAGTAGACATCTGGCCATAGTCACAGGAGTCTTATTCGTCCAGAGTTATGAACTGCCCTGAAAGGCAATCGTTTTCAAAGTGTTTTCGTCTACAGAAAGGCGGCACCTCAATTTGAGTTAACATTTAACACAATTGAGGTAAGGACTATGGTTCGGTTAAAACTCCCACGTGCCCCTTAGATGGATAACGAAACACGTTTTGCCCATGAAATCTGTTAAACCGAGAGAGACCCTAAAGGACATGAATAAACGTGTGTTGATTTAGATACGTTCTCAAGGCTGAGCAGGAATACTCAGCAGCAATCCACAGGATAATGCTGACTAAGAACTCATTGATTCATTGACATACCAGTTCCCATGGAAATGTCTGGAGGCAGTGTAACTAAAGTCCTTGTTACGAAATAAAGTCCAATGAGGGAGCACTGACATGAGGCCAAACTGACTCACTCATATATACAGCGCCGGAAAAAATGTAAAGGCCACGGCACCTTTTTCCTTTCCAAAAAAGTAGAAAAGGAAAGTTTTGAGTGAGGAACAGAAGAGTTCAATTTGCTGTAGTCTTTTTCCAGAGCTGTATGTGTATATACACGCATCTTAGGATGTCAGGTAACCACGGTGAAGCTTTGCTGAATCTACGTGAACGACACCAGCGACCAGGATCGAATGGTAGCCACCGCTCTCAGATCAAGTCGTGAGTGGGTTAGTGAATGCTCCCTTCTAGATTCCAAGGTATAAAACCACGTGCTTGCTGAAATCGGTCATCTTTCAGCGCATGGCGTAACCCAGATGCAAATATGCTTCTCTTGACGAGGCCGGCGGCCCAGTCAAAACTCTGAATGTGACAGCAGGACTGTTGGATTAGATGGTAACTTGTTCCCATCTAAGGCATGAGGGAAGTTGTGTATTGTTCAAATGGCAAGTACCTATCACGTAATGCTTAAACATGGTAAACTGGCAATACACCACAAGCCCCCACCCCCCAAGATGCCTTCCATTATTAACCAGTTACCAATGCAGTTGCAACAGTTATAAGTAACGCAACCTCACCCCGTCTCATATACCATGTGTATCAGCCAATTAGCATTCAGCATTTGAAGCAAGGGGTTTGTAATACAGTATACTTTCCTCAAGCCAATTTGAAGATTAAGCAAGGCAATATGTGTGGAACATTTATTAGCGCAGACATGATTAGCAAAGCCAAGAGCAGGTATTAGTTGATGAATACAGTGGTAGAAGTGAGGGGAGCAAGTGGGGTTTTACAGATCATGTTCCTAGTCTATCCCTTAATGATTACCCCTAAATTCAACAAGGCCAGCAACAATTAGCTATATTATTCTGAGACCGATTCAAATCAGTTTTGTACTCCCAAATGTTTTGAGTATCTGGTTTGACTATTAATTTTCAAAGACCGAAGCCACCGGGCCAATGTAAAAAATGCACACGGGAAATACCAAACTAATTATATTTACCATATTCGATGCCACTCAAAAGAAAGATCAGTCCAATTGTGAAGTATGTCAGCTTCTTTTTTCGTTTATACTCCATTGGGCCTCTTATTTCATTTGTCCATTAATGTTTTCATTTATATATTTTCTAGTGTTACCATTATTGATCAAACACATGGGCTATTCTTGTCCGTAGTCCACATTGAAATCAATATGTAATTTTGTCAGTTGGAAGCAGCTTGCTGAGCAATTAATCCAGAGAACAGACCGTACGCGTGATCTTCGGGTGTCGTCTTGCATTCACCAAATTACAAATGACAAATATATTTCAGTAACAATATTGAAGCATCCCTTCAGGGGATCACCGATCAGGACACCGAATATAATCGAGGCGACCGTCCCAGATCCACTGCTCCATGCATTCCAAAATCTTCGGGACTTCGGGGTACTGAGAGCAGAACAGTAACTCACTCTAGAATTATGCTTTTACTTTGGTTGTTCCCCTGTTCTTATGTGAAGTATGAAACTATTAAAACGTTTTGTTTTGTTGAAAACAACGATTGTTGTCGATAGAACGTCTGCCAAAGCAGGGAAGCGCAGATTTAGTGACAGTACGCCACCGCGGGTTACCGTGTTTCCCACGTCGTTAAGCCGTTCACTTCCGGGAATATAAATATATATATATATTTTATATATATTTATATATATATTTATATATATTTATATATATATATATATATATATGATGCAATTTCCAAGCTTCTATGTATCTTGTAACTGACACATTCTTTTATGCATTGTAGGAATTATAATAACATTAAGACTGAAAAAAACATGAATATAATATTTATTATAAAGAAATGTAATAATAGCAGAAATGCACCAATATGAATTAAAGATTCAACCTGTCACTAAAGAATTCACACTGTCATCAACACGCATCTCGAATTTAGTTACATATCGTGGGAACAAAACAAATAGATCCATTAAAAATATACAACCGCCATGCAGACATGCACATATTTGTGGTAGAAACTGTGTAACTAGTCCAAAAACGGGTAGCTTGGTCAGGCATGCTCTGATTGTACATGACTTGTATGTAAACCTCAAGAGTATTGTTTTTTCAGAGCTGTTACTTGTATTTGTATGTCCTGTGTTCTGTTTCCACTGTGTGAAGAAAAGTGCACTGCATTTGTTCAGAAAATCCGGTCCAATTATTGGTTGTATCAATATTGATTTGGTCTCGGCCTGTGTTCAGTCTGTGATCCTCGTTGAAATAAAGGTTATAATAATAACAATAATAATATGCACCATCAGTCAAAAGTTTGGACACATCTACTCATTAAAGGGTTTTCTTAATTCTTTACAATTTTCCACATTGTAGAATAGGGAAGACACCAAACCTATGACATAACACATATGGAATCACAAAGTAACCAAAAAAGTCTACATTTCATAATGTATACAAACACTTATTTATAATATTTAAGATTTCTATACATATTGTCCATATTCCCATTTCTACATTGTATGAAATTGCTTCTAGTTACTATTGTTATGTATATATTGTATATTCTGTTATTATTTTATATATTTCTTAATTAATACATGAATTGGTGCACTTGACCAATAAAATGACCTTGACTTTGAGACACACCAAATGTCTAAAGCTGAATCCTAAAGTCCTTATGTAACAGTATTTTGTCCTCTGCTGTCCAACCGCCCCACGACGAGAGTGAACCACAACCAGCCTCTTTGAAAACAATGAGGCAAACAACTAGTTCAAGTTCTCAGGTTGACGTAACCGATTGAAAGGCTACCAGCGCTGACCACTAACTGGTTAGATATTTCAAACCGGCTACACTTACCCCACTTTGATCTCTTCCCTCTCTACCGCAACCACAGCAGCAAAGATGATCCAACTGAATGATCCGGGTCACGGCACCAATGTAAGTCTCACGTCCTCAATGGTCCAAACACACCATACAAGGTGTGCACCAGTGGTCTCTGAACGCACTGACAACCGTCCACGCTACCAGCGATGACCACTATTACTGACTGGCCATTTCCTACCCTTGCACAAAACTAGAAGTTTCACAACTTGGGAAGGTGTGATCTACCAACACGTTTTTGCTAACGGGAAGAACAGCATATTTAGAAAATGTTTATTTTATGTTTATACCTGCCCCTCCTTGACTAAGTGTTGAATTGTCAAAGGGCCCACCAGTCTCGCTGTCAGAGACTGTTGTATAGCAACAAGGTCATAAACCCCTCCCAACTCACATTATATTTTTTGTATACAGCAAATATAAGAAAACCTCCTCCTACATTTGGGAAGAGGAGCAACCACTTTACCATCTAAGTCACAGAGCTTACATTTCACAAAATTGGATTTGTCTAATCAACAGTGTAGGACAAACATAATTGTTTCAGGTGATATGACTGCTGCATTAACAGACGCTCTAATACAAAACTACTTCCAGGTGCAATTGCGGTTAACTTTCTGGCTCAAGGACAGATCTTTTTTTTACTGGGCTGTTTAACATTCTGGCATAGCATGCATAGAACCTTGTGTTGCTTTGACTGAGGTGAACTTTGACAAACAGTCATACATTACCTCAGGGAGGTTAAGACACACATCTTTCACATCGTGTTCAGTTGTTCCCCTTTAAAATGAATCTAGCACCACAAGGCATTACCTTCTACTGAATCAATGGCAGTTACAAAATGCTAACACAACAGTTCCTTCCAAGTCCTAGGTGAAAACCACACGTAGACTATTTGTTCAAATGGGCATGTGAATGCTTTCTATTCTAAGACCTTACCCAATCTCCGTGCACACTTCCTCAATTCTGTTGCACGTTTTGTGGTATCTCTTTTAGGTGGGAGGGGGTTGAAGCTCTCAACACATTAAGTTACACTCCACTCGGCAAACTGGCCTTGTGTTCTGAAAACTTAAACATGGGATTCAGTTGTATTTTTAAGCAGGACAATTACACAAACTGTAATGTCAAACACCAGAATGGCTTTCAAAGAGGTGTTGGTACTTTAGTTCTGTAACGTTCCAATTCATCACTTAGACAGTTTAAATATTTGAGTCCATTACTGTGTCCAAACCAAAGTTTGCGCAAGATGTATTTTTCAAAAACAATATTCTGTAAAAATAATTAGCCAACAAGATTGGTAGAATATCATTAAAAATAACCTACAGCACTGACTTCTGTAGGGTTTTCACACCGAGAAGCATTAAGGGATATTTGTTTGTCATTAATTTTGAGTTGAAAGGGCAGGCCAACACGAAAAACATCCTATGTGAACCCTGCTTAGTTTAAAATCTAGCAACTGCATTTACAACAGGTAGAAGATTCAGACATGTATCCAGTGCAGTGTTAGAAACAGATTCTGTGTGTCCTCCCAAACAAACCAGGTCCATCAGTCACGATGACCCGATCCTGTGACTCCCATTAAAACTGACACGGGGAAAGCTGTGTAGCACACACCGCCGCTTTCACAAGCACATTTAATTCAATTTCATTTGCAGGGCATCAACATATTTTCTGCCCTGCAAGCATAATAGAGCCATGCTCCGTAGCCCTGCTCTGTAGCCATGCTTAGCGTGTACATTGGGGGGAATTCAGAGACAAACTTCAGAAGGACAGCAAGAATGCGAACCGGTCTCCATCTTTATCGCTGTAGTTATAACATCAGAAACAGCGCTGACATGATTCCTTACTCTACAACTTTCTAAATTGTATTGTCTTCAGCATCTTCCTTATAAAGCATTGGCCAAGGAAAGGAGGAGCCACCTAATTCACATGTTTCTCTCTTTACTGATCAGATGTGAAAAGATCTGAAGTAATGTGCAGAAACAAAGATCAGAGTTGTGAACGATACTTATAGGTTCATAGTTGTTTCCTTCAGTATAAAAATACCACAAAATGATTATTAAAAATCCTAGTCTACATTACCAGACACCACAAACTAGGAAAACATTCTCAGAACATATTTAATAAAACAACAAAATGTATTTACATGGTTTGACAGCAAATGACATTTGCTTGATGTTCTCTGAATTCACTGTCTTTCATCCATCTCTTTGGGATAATGTATCATCGGTAGAAAGTTCATCCTTCCACCTCTTCCAAGTGTCAGAGAATTTAAGAGATGGACAGCTCCTTCCCATTTTCCACACAGAATGTGAATATATAGAAGCAGTCTGGGATTTGTGAGATACCGTGTGCTATGTAGAAGAAACCACTGAGGTCACAGGAGGTGGGGCTTAGAAGGCAAGCTTCTTCATGAGCAGATAGACTCTAGAATCCACTTCAAAACCGTGCAGATTGTTGGCATCACCTTGGAGCCGCATCAGAAGACCTCCGTAAGACACATATGCAGAGCTGAAAGGAGGAAAAGAGAGTTAAAACAAGAAACGACTAAGAGGGAAGATTAGTGTTAGGTGAGGGCAAGGGCTTAGATTAGGGGGAAGCAGTAACTTTGATCATATATCCTCTAAGAGCTTTCAGCTTGTTTAAAAGGGAAGCGCTGCTCAAAACATTACATCAACTAATCATATGATTTTGTCCCAGGGGAAGACCTGCAGCAATAAGAATCAAGACGAAACTTATTGCCAGCCTCCTTCCTTATACTCCCACATTCTTTCTAAGACCAGGGTTTAGAGTGAACATCAGTCACTCACAGACGTGTAGCCGCTTCAGTGGAGGTCTCGTCACCCTCAATCTTGTATACTTTGCCGTACATCACATAGTCAAATTGGTCAGCCCTAATGAGAGAAAAAAGATCATATCCAGGGATTTCCATTAAATCAATATCCACACAGAATCTCCACCTCCACCAGACAGATTTACAATAACATACCTGGACGGCCGTTCATCCTGGGGATTATATTCCCCATCGTCAGGAGTACCATCTTCATACAGTGTGCTGGCTATTACTAATCTGAACTTGTCACCTAAGAAAGGGAACCAAACATAGTGATGAAGCTGAAATGCACACAACATAAACAATTTTATCAGGAAAATAGACACACACATCTGTGTCACTTACCGAGGTCAACAGGATAGATCTGTATGTTTACGTCCAGGATGAGGTCCATCTTGAAGGACTCACTTTCACAGTGCAAACGAGAAACTGAAGAACAGAAAAACAAACAAATTAGCCTCTGCAATAGCCTAGTACAACTAAATACATGCAGGTGTCTTTTTAAATCACGTTCATGACAAATTTCACCTCTGTCAAATTTCATCCCGTCTGGGTCGATATCTTTCACGTCAAATATGTCCTCAAACAATATACCAGCCATGTCGGTTGAAGTCTTGAGCCCTATTCAACAAAATAAATGGAATGCTGTTTCACACTTTAAAACAAAGCACAGCACAGCACGGTTTTAGCAACAGTGCTTTCGGCCGCTATGCCACATGTACCCGGTGTGCAAAGCGATAACTACTCACAACCAGTTCATTATATCTATAATTTTCCACCGATTAGTGAAATTGAGAATATACTAAGAATAAACCACGGTCAAACTACGGATGCTAAAGAGCTATGCTAGTATATAACAAGCTAGCCATAAACAAATCTTGGAGATGTCGAAAATATAGTCACTCACCGCAATTGAATGAATATAGCTTTTATTAAAGTGTTTTCTTTCCCTATATACAGTTATTCTACACAGTTAAAAACGTGTGCTGACAAATAGTACAACAAAATTAATATTCTTTCATTCCTGTGGCGAACTGAAATGTACCGCGCCGACAAAATGTGCTCGAACTTTGACATTCGAACTCTGTAGCGAGTAATTTCCTTCCGTAAAGAATCGGAAATGGGTGATAGAAATTATTCTTATTCTGAATGAATGTATAATTGCTGGAGAGATTATTTACTACATTGAATTAACGGATAGGTTATATGGGGCGTGACATGAACCTAAACGTTTTGCTATAAAAACACTTATATATTTTTCTCAGCCCAACAAATGACGCAACCGTGTAAGAACCATAATAGAACAGAACAGAGACAGCCCACTCGAAGACGTCAACCACCGGACACAAATGCTGACTCCGATCTGCTTATTGCCCCCGCCCTGATCAGACAAAATGTAGAGTGAGATTTCTATCTCTGCAACTTGGTCTCGGGGCACAGATTTGCCCAGCTGGGATAGAAAACGTTTAAGCCATTTTTTATTGTGCACAAATTAGCAGCAGAACAAATTAGAGATATTACCTGAGTTGAATATAAGGTCAATGGCTTTCCACCAGAATCTTAATGAATCGCTCTTATTTACCAAATATTATTTATTATTTCTTCATGTCTTGTATTTTAGACATCTGTCTTCCTCTTCCTGCCGGGGTTTCACAACAGTTTGTTGCTAGGGGTTCTAAGCGTCTTGTTAGTCTGGTCGCTAGCTAATGTGCTAATTAGCTGTCTGTATAACTAAGGAAAGCAAAATTCGCATTTTGGCTAGATTTTAGATTAATAATTTTCAGATATACTCGTGCGATGTGAAAGGGGTAAGGCATCACGCTTACCAGATATGAATAGTTGTCTTCATTTAGCAACTTATAGATGGGAACGGAACGTTGTGTACATAGCTAAAGTTTCGTAATACTAGCTAGCTAGCTACTGTACTGCAGTAGGTAGCTAGTTATTTTGTTTTCATAATAAACTACCCTTTTCTGCAATTTCTCAGGGTGTTCGGTACAACATATGCTATGTTGTGTACTAGTGTATGCATTTTTTTTATAAATATATTTGAATTAGCATGAAAAGGCTAAAAGCTACATAGCATCTGTACAGTATATGATTTGAAGTTTACTAAAGCGTAAATGTAAATCGAAATGATTTGTCACCTACAGAGCTAGCTGTACTGTAAATGTCTAACTAGCAAGCTCGTTAGTTTATGCGCTACAAGCAACCTGGCTATTGCTCCTGATTGCTGTTCTTAGGCATTTCATGTTGAAGACCAGCCATAAACTCTATTCGAGGCATGTCATTGTTGTGGTTGCGTCATTTCATCAAAAATTGGTACGTGTTGATCAGATAAAAGAATACAATACATGTTTTTTGTATCTTTTAGACAGAGAATAGTGTTTCCATGAGTTCCAGAGAAACGCATATTGTGGAGATGGGGGATATCTTGGCCAATGAAGCTGATCTTCTTGGGATGATCAAAGAGGTTTGTGAAAAGGCCACTAAACCGTCTTGTCTTGCAAAACATGTATTTGTCACAAGTCAAATGTGCTTTCTGTAACAAACCATGCCAATATGCTTCACCCGTGTAATTCTAATGTAGTCGATCTAAAGTCTGATTCAACTTTGTTGTAGCAGTAATATAGCATTAGAAGAATGTCTTTGTTGTTATCTAAATTGAACTCTGACATCTTTCTCTCTTTTTGATCAGTATCTGAAGTTTGGTGAATTTGAAGAAACAGTCCATCACTTTGAGAAGGAGTGCAAAGACAAAGGGAAACCTATTCCAAAATCCAGAGACAACCGCCTGCGGGACTCTAAAACATTAATTATTCAGGTGAATGGCCATTGATGGATATTTCTGGCATCCATTATAGAAAGCTTCTGCCTGACCCTGTTCCTGGAGCTCTACTGTCCTCTAAGTTTTTGTTTCAACACCATTTGTGACTTACCTGATTTAGCATTTCATTCAACTAAATAGTCGACTCTGGTGTCCTAAATTAGAGTAGGAGAAAACCTACAGGATGGTAGATCTCCAGGATTACAGGGTTGGGCAGCGCTGGTGTACAAAACACAGAAATAGTTACAGCAGATGCCCCATTCAAAAGTGTGATTGTTGGACCCGTTGCATCTTGACATGGGTGGTTCTATTAATATGGTACTAATCCACTTCTGTATCTCTACAGAAGGACCTGTTGAGCTCATTTGATGACGGGGACTTCAAGGTCTTCTTCGAACTGTGGGAGGAGTACATCCCCGCAGACATCAGGGACTCTGACCCCCAGGCCCAGAAATTGGAGTTTTACCTCCACATCCACTTCACCATCTTTCCCCTTAAAATTCACCTGGGTGGACCTGTGCGTATGACCCACCACATGCTGTTCTGAAGCCCTCCAGCAGGCCGGGTCGTTCCGTTGATCAAATAGTCTTAGTCTTGAATTCCACATCTTGGTTCAAGTAGTATTTGATTTGCTTTCAAATATACCGTACACAGATAAAAAAAGACAATACTTTCTAGGTAAACCATGATCTGGTCAATGCAATGTCATGTCTCAACAGTTTAGCCTTTATTTCCGAGATACATTCTAAGTGTCACTTGTTTTACTTAATCGGCTGGCTCTGGTTCATGTTAAATGTGTCAAATCAACTCTAGCCAACAGGTGGCCTCATTGTGCCATGCAGCCATTCTGCAATCCATCCACATTAGCGGCCCACAACATTCCTAATTTCAAGTGGACTAAAATGGGGGGCCATTGTATAATATCTAACAATTATGAAGCCCGGATAGAAATTAGTAAATTATTTAGTGTAAATAATAAAATACATTTGGTCACGTGTTTAATAACATGTAATCATCTTTAAATCCAGTGCAACAACGTAATTAACTTAGTGGGATTATACCGTCTCATATGTACAGTATTTTTCCCGTATTTATTAAGGTTTCCCTGAACGGAGCAGTGAATTAGACCTGACCCTATGCAGCAGCCTGGAGCCGGGGCTGTTTACCCCCGGCAGCTCTCACATCCAATCGGTCATTGAGTTTGATTGTGTTTGCCTCTTAGGAGCAGACGGACCATGACGGGAGGATCACCCACTTTAAGCAGTACCTGGAGACCCGGGGCGCGGCGCTCAGCCAGACCACGGAGTTCCTGCCCTACTACGCCCTGCCGTTCGTGCCCAGCCCCACAGTGCACCCGTCCTTCAGAGACCTCTTCCAGGTGCCGCGCTGTCTTCCGTCCCCCTTAACGTCTGGCACCGTAGCGTCTGACCGCGTCGCCCTCGCCCCGCTAATCCCCGCTGTGCTGTTCTCAGGACACCTGGGGGCCGGAGATCAGGCGAAGGCTGGAGACGTTTCTCTCTGTGATGCTGAGAGTCACCAACACGCCGAGGCTGCTGCTGTTATACGTATCCTTGTGGTCGGGATCCTTGTGGTCGGGATCCTTGTGGTCGGGATCCTAGTGTGGCTAAGATCACTAAAAAGCATAACATAGATGGTTATCTTTCAAAAGAGTAACGTTTCTGTGGTGCTCAGATTGTCGGGCAGCCTCTTCCAAAAGTACACAGCCCCCATAGCTGAAAGGGGTCTCACCAAGCAATAGGGTTCATTCCTTTGGACTGACTGAGGTCCAGAGGCTCAGTGGGAACAACATTTCCTCTGGTGGGGTTCGCACATGCAAACAGCCAGCTGTCTGTGAAACTGCCACGGTGTCACATATTCACACAGCCCTATGGGTGCTGTGCTCATCTCCGGGTATGTTGTTTTATTAGGTTATGTGCATAACACCATGTATGTATATAAGGGATGAGTACATTATATAGGGTTTTTCATTAATGCAAGGCTGAAAGATTTCTGTAGAAAATATTCATTATTTTCTAATGAGTGTTTCATCTCTTGAGAAGCTTCTTTCATGCCAAAACGTAATTAATTTATAGGATTTGGTACATTTATTTGTACGGATTCTAAGTGCTGGCCTTAAAAAAACCTTAGCGTGTTTGAATCAGGAATATATCTAAAAAAATGGCATGAGGTTATCTAAGGTGTTATAAATTCATCTGATAAATTATTAACTTTAGAAATCGGTTTATTACAAAAAGAAAACCCGAAGTGCTGTAAAGCAACAACAAAAGTAGTTCAATTGCGTTAATTTAAATAGAATCCTAAATCATTATGGTTAGTAGATGGATGGTCCAGAAGGAGTTCTTGGCTTAAATGAGGTCAAAGTTCAGATTAGGTTAAACACAGCAGGCAGTGCGTTAGCAGGCAGTGCGTTGTCGTTAGGTCGCTCAACCATTGAGGCTGCAGTTTGTTTTTTGTGAGGCTCTGTTTGAACCTAGCCAACTAGCTGGTGGCCAAATTTCCTGGTCTCTCGGTATTCAGAGGGCACTTCAACGTCCTTAGTTACCAAGATGGCTTAGAAAGTCAGTCATCAGAGTGTGCCAAGTCAAAGTCCTGTAGTTTGTATTAAGCCTTAGGCCAGAAAACTCTCTGCCCCAACCAGTTTTTAACGGCACTTGTAATGATCTCGCCTTTTACTAATTATTCATAACTACTGCTCATTCTGCACACCTGCTCTTCAGTCCTTCCTCCCTTTGAGATATGTGTACATAATGTTCAATGTCTTGTTATATTCTACTGACCCATTTACTTGATGCTTATTTTGACCTTTTATTATTTTATATTTATTTTTGCATGGTTGGAAAGGGACATGGAAGAATGCAATTCTTTTAAAGCTTTTCTGTGTAGAGAGAACTAATACACCTTCTGACTAGAAAGACAATGAGGTTTAACCTGTAGATAATATGTATACAACTTAGTCTTCTATACAGCTGCCAGTTATAATGACTTAAAGTGATCTGTTAGGCATGTTTCATAATGACCCAGCATTAGTGTTAACATATAGATTAGATTTGGTATTATTTCTTAACATCAGCGTTACGCAGAAGGGCGGCGGAAGTTGTACCAAAGGTGACTGTTCTATTGTCATTCTGTTTTCACAACTTAATCTTTGTGTAACATTTGCACAGCTGACAGTGATTGAACCCTGGGTCATTTGCATCAGCTATGAGCATGTTTAAACATAGCCTGAATGAAAAGTGAAGAGTTCACCCCATTTGGAATTAAACTTCACTGAAACCAAAAGGTTTAAAGTTTTACCTAGCTTACTGAACTAGCAAGCTAGCCAATCAACCATCTGGCAACCATGGTATGCAGTGTTGATTGACTACAAGGTAATCCCAGCTAGCCAATCGACAGTCTGGTAGCTGTGTTCTACAGGGTTAATTGGCTACAAGGTTATTCATGCTATGTTACTGCTGGCCACCAATCTATTGATCTTGGCCTCTTTGTCTTGAAGGGGATCCTCATTCTAGTTGTTTTAATTATTGATGCTACAGTATTTCTAGGTGTGTGTGCGTGCGTTGGTTTGATGTTATCTTCGTGTGTGTTGTCAGACACCATGCAACAGCTTCATCTTCAACTCGCCGAGGCAGAGAGGAGAGCTAGCAGCTACATGAGGAGGTTCGCTAAGATGCAGGCGGACCACCACAGACTCATAGACGTCACGGCCGAACTAGTGGACTCCCTGGAGGACACCGTCAGAGGGAAAATGGTACGTTCTGCCCGCCACCTCACCAGTGCTCTGTGACAACTCTCTGTTACGCTGAGATGCCCTGTTGTGTACCAATAAACTGTTACCCAGGTTACAGAGTAATGTTCAGAAGACAGACCCTGAAACACTGAACCACCCCACACACACACACACACACACACACACACACACACACACACACAGACGGGGTGTCATGGCGCTGTTGTTTTTGCAGGTCTCTCCGGAGTACCTCCAGAACGTGTGTCTACGCCTCTTCAGTAACCAGCTGAGGCAGAGTTCAGTGCAGAGTGTGGACTTCACCAGACCTGGCACCGTGAGTGACAACACTGCATTTCCTATGAGCACCGCGGAGCCTTTTCAGTTCATTGTCAGATACATTGTGTGCTTTTTGTAGTAACCTTATGTTGCATAGCATTGTAGCAGGAACTAACTTCATCATCCTCTCACATCAAATAGGGTCTTATTGAAACTCAGTGGCAACTAAACAGGGAACACATCCAATGTAATACTGTGTTCTGTAGGTTAACCTGAATTGGTCTTTAAAAGTAAGAAGATCACAGTTTTGTATGTACATTGGCACTCCTCATTCTATGAAGTTTTGCATGGGTTTCTGAAGGACGTCATCCCGCCCAAATGCACACAAGCACACCTTACCAATTGCTCCAAATTGTCACGTCCTTTGTATAAAACGATGCACTTTACATAGCATACTGTCCTGTGATTGGCCGATATAAATGTTGTAGGTCATAGAATGCATACGTCTGTTGATGACTAAACCAGAAACCGGTATGTACCCACTTCACACAAAGGTCAAGTCAGTACTTACCCACTACACCCAAGGGTCAAAACGTCATCCTCGGGCCTGCCTGCTATAGAATAAACAAATTACTCAGCAAATAACTTTAGTTAGATATTGTCCACTTTTGAGCGGCAAACAAAATCTGAAAACCTGAAAATGTCTTTATTAGCGTGATTGGTATTGACATTACAGCATTCTCAATGAGAAAAGGGTTAACACAGCATTATTTTTTAAGCTTAATTTAATAACTTTTCATGACCATAATATTGCAGTTTATACTTGCGTGTTTGGTCAGTTTTTTTAGACAATGTGTGTCTGTTTCAGAAAAAAAAAAATCTTAGTTTGGGGATTTCGTCTATGCGCTTTGAGGACAACCTCTGTTCACACACTGAAACCCGCTTTGTCAATTTCCGTGTTCTCCATGTGGTCCTGATCACGTCCCCGGTGGGCTTGTGGGTTTGAACGGGCCTTGAGTGTCTGTCAGCTCTGTCAGAGTGTCTTTTTAATTGAACACCTTGTTTCTGTGTGTGTTTCTTTGTGCGTGCCTCTCTGTCCATAAAGGGTTACTACTCTATGAGTCCTTATGATGACGGATATGTAAGTTTTGCATCCTTCTGTCGTACATCTTGTCTTGCTCGGGTCTTGCCCCTGTGCCCTTTCCCTCCTCTTATTCCCCTCCTTCCCTCTCTCTTTCACACTCGTCCCCTCTCTCCTAAACCCTAACGTAAGTCCTTTGTATCTCCTCCACACCACTGTGTCTGATCTAGTCAATTCCATTAGATGACCTTAGTATCGGGCTGTTTGTCTTTGTAAGAAAGCTTAGCTTTGTCTGCTAAGGACGCAGCTTGTTTGGTGGTTGCCCTTGTCGCAGTGGCCAGCGACTTCATTAGGCATTCACTTGTTCCCCGTTTTTAGTTGGCCCTCATCTCATTTCTAAGTTGGCTATACCTTTAGGAATGGAAAGAACGTCTGTATGTGTGACACATTTGCAACCATGAATCAACTTGAACCCCTTTATTGAAGCATTTTTTTTTGCCATCGTCACCTCATAGGAGAGGGTTGATTAGCTATACAAATATTCAATATATAAAAATAAATACAAATGCAAAAAAGACAAAAAGCAGAGGATTGAATTACAGTCTTAAGTTAATTCCACTTTGACAACCGAGAGCCCTTCAGGTATTGAAAAGAATGAAACAAACAATAAAGAAATTGTTTTTTTTATTTTGCCAGACAAAGTGTCTGTGATTTACATCTGTTGGATAGTTCCAGCAAGGGGCAGCCTTTTCATAAACCACACACAGAATGTCTGTGTTCTCCTTTGGAATACAACACCATAAGGCTTCTGTAATTATTGTAATTATCATAGCTTAACCCCCAATTTACAGCTGGACGTCTCTCGCCGATTTCACCGTGTCTCCTTCCCTATAACTAGAAACCGAAACTGGCACAGTCATCTGACCTGGATTATATCGGGAAAACAACCGACATCTCACACATTAAGCCCAATGATGGGCGACTGCTCTGAGTCGTCCCCAGAAAGATGAAACAGTCAAAATCATAAGTTGGCGTTTTCTGCAAACTCGAGTTTGATTCGATCCCCTGATTTTTTTTTTGTTAAACCATTAAAAGTTTTCGCGTGTTTCATGCTTGAAAGATAACTTTGAACCGACAATGGCTTTTATCCTATAGACTTTAAAATGAAATAAATTGAAAAGGAATGCTAGTTATCTCAGAAGACACCTAGTATCTTTGTACAACTTCTTTTGATTGTTCTGGCCTGAAGACCCATTTCCTTTCAGCTTGGTTTAGGGTCAACTAAGGGTCAAGTCTGTGTCCCGTTTGGTGGAAGTCTGCAGGAAACCCGTCACGCTAAGACCTCAGACCTCAGACGTCAAACGCAGAACATGACATGTAAACCTGCTGCGAGGGAACAGACATCATTAGAAAGCTAGACCCCAGACAAACTCCCTGCATCCCATTCCATCTACGAAAAACATGTCAGAGGACGTGGAAAACTCCCCCGATTTATTCCTTCATCATTATCATCCGGTTCTGATATTGGTTTGTGTGTGGAAATCTGTGTCCCCCGACACTCCCCAAGTACACATCCACACACGCGCAATAAAAGAAACCTCAGCAGACGACATTCCCTCCTTATCTTTTCCAAAGGTCAGCCTACAGGACAGGTTTCGCAGTGTGCTTCTCTCCTCACTAACGCCCCTTTTGCCCCCCCCCCCATCGGAATGGGCATGTGAGTCATTGCATGGGCACTGTTGACATCGGTATCGCCAGGGGATCTTGCATGTGACCGAACGGTAACCCGCACGAATGACCCCCCCCCCCCCGCCCATCCTCTAGTTAACCTAACCCCCGCTCATCCAGGGCAGACGAGGAAACTCGGGGTGAGTATGGGCAAGCTGCGTGGGAGCAAATCTCGCCTTTTCCACGTCAAAAGACGACCTGGAGAAGCAGAAAATAGTGCCACTGGTGGTGACGGTGGGGTCAAGTTGTTTTGTACCTGACAGACTCGTTCTACAGTGGACTGTTTTTCTCTGTCCTAGGCTTCCTCAATGCTGCGGGCGTCTACTGTACCACTGTGAGTTCCCCCTGCGTTCTCCTGTAGAACCGGCTTGGCAGGATGGCCGCACCTACAGAATTAAACCCTGTAGCTTCTAGACGCTTTAGCAAAGTCCATGTGACCGAAACATTGCCATCAAAAATGTTGAAAATTGCACAGATTGTGAAGGAACTACAGCAGGTATTCATCAAAACATTTGATTCTCCCGATCAGGAGGCCTCAGGAGGTTCCCCTGCTCCCCTCTCTGGACTACGACAAGCTGAAGAGAGACCTTGTGGGCGGGTCGGACCGACTCAAGGCCCTGCTGCTCCAGGCCCTGCGCTGGGTGGGTTATTCAGACTGGACCTGCCGACACCCAACACCACCACTACCACCGCAACCACTGTGTGGTGTGTGTTGTGTGTCTCCTTGTGTGTGTGCAGGTTTTACTGAAAGTGAGGACATTTAGCGGATGGTCACTTTGAAAAATAAGCGTTATCAGAATAGGGGGTTAAGTTTAGAGTTTGGGTTATAATTAGGTTTTAGTTAAATCTTAATAGACTATGTTTAGGAGTTAGGTTTAGGTCTTGGAGTTTTGGGGTTTAAAGTTAGGGTTTGTTTTGTGGGAGCCTTGTGAGAGTGTCGTGTGTGTTCTTATCTCCAGAGGCTGACCCGTTCTATGCATGGTGAGCAAAGGGACACTGTTCTGCAAGCCTACATCAGCAATGACCTCCTGGATCTCCACAGCGCCCAGCAGGTTGGCTGATTCTAGATCAAAGCTGATCCTAGATCTGTACCTAAGGGAGGGCCCAGGTCTCCCAGGATCTGGTTTGACTGTTAGAGATATTATCTGTGAGATTACTTCTTTCAAGACGCAGTCCGAGTCTTTTGGCAATAACCTTTGTTTCTGACGTTTTCTGGGTAAAATGCTTCAGTTGTTTTCACATTAAGAACCTGACCTAGAACATGTTCTGCAGAAAATGATGCTTCGCTTGACAAGGTTGAAGAATGAGATTGTCAGGCAGTATATGGCACGGCTAATCAACGCCTTCGCATCCCTCTCAGAAGGTAAGATGATTCACCATGATATGGTGCAGCCTTAAATTTAGTGTGTCCAACAATTTAGGATTCTGTTAACGCTGAAAATCTTTTCAGTCAGACCTTTGTTAGTGTGTACTTAAAGTACACATTCTTTAAGGAACATATTAGAACAGAGCCCTTAACATATTGTTTATAATTGGGTCTGGTTTTCTGAAGCTTCAGCCGCAGGTTCTTTGATCCAAAAGCAAACATCGATTCCACTGTTTTGATCTGATTAGCTTGCCTAACTGAGGCTGAAATATCCTGTAAGTCTGATAACGTCCCTGAGCGTTGCTTCACGTTCTAGTGTCTCTTTCTCTCTTCTCATGATCACAAATGGATAAGTTAATC
This sequence comes from Esox niger, assembly GCA_016801105.1. NCBI lineage: Eukaryota > Metazoa > Chordata > Actinopteri > Esociformes > Esocidae > Esox > Esox niger. Next base: position 45,930 of record JACXGJ010002922.1, read on the forward strand.
GAACTGCTGGCTATTTGCACCATACCTTTAATCTGGGTTATCAGAGATCATTGAGTCCGTGGTCTCTGGTCCCCATGGCGGTGACCCCCCCGGTTGTGTGTGTGCTTTTCCAGGTCGTGCGTACCTGTCCCAGGTCCCTTCCGTGTTGTTGGTGCTCCTGGAGTCCCTGAAAACAGAGGAGAAGGACTCTGTGAGCAGAGAGAACGTGCTGGGAGCTCTGCAGAAACTCAGTCTCAGGTACACAAAGGCGGCGTGGGTCACGTGTGGGTGGCGTTGTGAGGCATTTCATTAAGCTGGCCCGGTGGTTCACGGTCTGGAGACCGGGACTGGCAGGTTGTGTGCCTTCCCGTTCCTGGTGTTTATGGCACCCTGTTTGGACACTGTGCGTCAGAAGGGTGACCACCTCAGGGATGCCAGATCAGCTGGCTCCAGCACTCACACCACACTCACGCGCTTAAGCTGCTTTATGTTAGGCAGTACATTTACTGAACCTGGTGGCGTACCTAAGAGTCCAGTCAGTGTGTGTATGTGTGTGTTTACCATTGTGAGTGTGTGTGTTTTTCTAATCCAGTATGGACCAAATAAAATGTGTGTTTCAGTAGATATTGGCCTACATATCTGAGTCTGTCTGTCTTTGTTCACACGTGCGTGCGTGCGTGCGTGCGTGCGTGCGTGCGTGCGTGCGTGCGTGTGTAGGCGGAGCCAGCAGTCAGCCATGATAGGAGCTGGTCTGGTTGGTTGGTTGGTGGAGGAGCTGCAGGACACAGACTGCCTGTCTGACTACACCCTGGAGTACGCCGTTGCTCTGCTCATGAACCTGTGTCTACGCACACAAGGTACAGAAAGACCCCCCTGGTAACACATGCTTGGTAGCACACCAAACCAGCTGCACCTATTCGATTGTGTTCCTGTAGAGCCCATGAAGGAAGTAAAAGCAGGAAGTCTGCCCTTCAACCTCTGCTGTGATTTGTTGAGTCAACCTGATCTGAGATTACAAAATGCAAAGGCAAGTCGTTCAGGGTTCAAAATGAAACTAAATAAAGATTTAGGAATTATACTGCCCATGGCTGTTTTACTTCCACGAAATAGAAACGTGGCTCTCATCAAAGCCAAATAAAAAACCTAACTGGTAAACTAAACACAGACGTGAGTAACTCAGGTCAATTTAATTCGGAGCAGGAGCATGTTACCGGCTGTCAGGTCACACTGTCCTTCATGGGCCGCCGGTGAAATCTGCTGGAATGACCACAGCTTGGCTTCTCGCTCTCAACGTGGTGTAGTCCTCTCCATCTGGATTGTGCCTCCTTGGTTAGCAGTGGAGATCAGGTGGCGGAACCCTTCCTGAGATATTCCGACCTCATTTACCACAGCATTCACATTGAGCCTGGCGAGGTACGGGAATGTGTGGGCAAGAACGGGGGACTGCCAAGGAGTAGAAGGAGATGCTACCGCTGGTTGTCAGAACCCTGGTACCGGGGCCTGGCAAGGGAATGCCCATGTGCTCTCTTGCCGCGATACAACTTGGGCGCAACATCCCGAATTGGAACTGTGGAAGCAGTGATGAAGTCCGTCCGGAGAACCCAGCAGAAGCCCTGTCAGAGAGTACCAATGGGATATCTATACAAACTAAACAGGTGCAGCTGATGGAGGAGGAACAGTCTCTAGCAGAGTAGAACCTGCTTTCTGAGCAAGAGAGAAGCCAAGCTACTGTCTGTCCAGAAGGCTCCTCTGGTTAACGTGTGGGATCTTCAGTAACGTCCTGTTGTTTAGAAATAGTTTTCCTGAGTTACGCCTGTTTTAAAAAAAATGTTGCTCCTGTAGAGCTGTGTTTTATTTTCTTAAGTATAACAGCCGCGGGCATTACAAAAACAAGTCTTTATTTCCTTGAGTTGTTGTGCAATCAAAACCTATCTCGGCTTGTCTTTTCAACAATCCTGCCCTCCGTAATTAGCCACTGCCTCAAATTATTACCCAAACTTCAACCTTTGAATTAAAAAATTCGGACTCTTTTAGCGAACACTGAAAACTTTAGTATGACACATTAAATGAAGATGTCATCAGCATTGCTGTTCTTGGGTTTTAACCGTAGTAGATGAGTGTTGTTCTACATTAGCTGCTGAATGTCGTACCTTTGTTGCCCCCTGGCAGGGGAGAGAGGTGCCATTCCTTTCCATTGGCAGGGGTTTGTTTTTCGCCTACAGTCATACATGTTGCATAAAGCTGCTGCCTCCTGCGCACACATACCGCGGCAGGACGGTTCGATTTACCCCACCATTGAAGCACACAATCTACTATACATACCTTACAATTGAAGCACACAATCTACTATACATACCTTTCAATTGAAGCACACATCCTACTATAGATACCTTACAATTGAAGCACACAATCTACTATACATACCTTTCAATTGAAGCACACATCCTACTATAGATACCTTACAACTGAAGCACACAATCTACTATACATACCTTACAATTGAAGCACACTCTCTGTAGTGTTTTCCACTCTCCCTAAATACATGACACCCTGCCCCAAAATGTGAGTGAAGCACATATGTTGGACTAGGGGGCTACACTGGTCAATGGAAACATAATGTTCAGAGCACTATTGATGGGTTAAGTTATTATTCATCGAATGTTAAGAGAAATGCATGTACACAGCGTGGAAAGAACAAGTGCACACCTAGCTTCCAAAGCCTGCCCACTTTGGCTGAGAGAACTTTGTGTAGCCGGTTCTTCTAACTGTGGAGTTGACTCTGACCCTATGAGGCTGACTGAAGAGAGGCCTGTGGAGGCCTTGATGTCACCCTGGGGGTTCTCAGAGACTCCCGTGAACATCTTTCACTCAGCTCTTGGCCTGTATTCGGTGGGACTATATGTCTTGTCTTAATTGCCAGTGGTCTGGAATTGGTTTATCTGTCAGACAGTGGAATGATGTGCTATGAATTGCTTGGAAATGGCTTCGTTATCCCTCCTAGTTTCCTGGGCAACAATTGTTTTCTGATGGGTCTATTGAGCTTGTCTTGATGTTTTACCACACACCCACATGGTGATATATTGAAACTGTAAAGGACATATTAGACACTTACTCGGAAACTTGTGTGCAGCAGAGTCAAAAAATGCAACAAAGCAGTGTTTCTAAAAAGTGTTGCTTTCATGATCAGTCAATTACCAAAACAGTTTTTACCCGACCTTCTCAATGCACAAAAGCCTGATACTGGCAGATTCTTTAGTGTGACAGTTACTGTTATTCTAAAAGCTAAAATAAAATAAACTATTTTACATCCAACTTCAGGAAAAAGGGAGTGTGCCAGGAACGCTAAAAGCATTCTGAAGGTTCTGACGGACCTACTGGGACACGAGAACCAGCAGGTAACACGCACACCCCTTGCACGAGACAACACACTCATTCACACATTTTAAGAATCTTATTATCCTTGTGGGGACACAAACAGTTATTCCTGTTCAAAGTGCTATTTTCCCTGACTTCTACTCAAACTTAAACCTAAACGTCCCCCTATATCTAACTCTAAACCTTGGACCATGACTCTAGCCCCTAAAGCTGAATTAGCCTTGTATACCCTGGATGGCTAGACAGGTTAGTGAAATATGAATACCCAATAAAACGTATTTTTCACCTTGTCGGCTCAGGTATTAGAACAAGTCACCTTTCGTTTATTGGCCAAATGCTCTTGACGGCTTGACTGCCGCCGACACAGACAGACACACGCGGCAAATCAACGGTCTGCCCGCTGGCGCCTGTCAAATACATGTTCTGCAGAAGCCCTTCCATCCATACCTCAGGCATGAACGCTATGTCTCCAAGCCCACCCACATGCCTGGCTCACAACAGGCTGCGTACGTCGCTGTGTACAAACATGTCCTCTGCTGATGTGTCTGTCAGTAATGCCCTCGGGCCGGGGTCTCATCCGGGCCTGTCATCCAGAACCACAGCAAGGCTTTAAAAATGGGAGCGTTCATTAGCAGAGCTGTCTACACTGGATGTATTTTCCCCCTTTACCTCTCCTTTTTCCATTGCTATTGCTCTCCCTCCCCCCTCTCTCTCCCTCTCCATATCAGGTCATATTATGTAATTAAGCACATAGAGCCTAGTTGTTGTTGTTTTTTTGGATGATGAGGTGACCAAGATAGATCGTAGTCTCTTGATGCCTTGGTGTGTGTGTGTGTGTGTGTGTGTGTGTGTGTGTTTACAGATACGACCGTACGTGAATGGAGCCCTATACAGCATTCTGGCAGTTCCTGCCGTGCGAGAGGAAGCCAGGGAGATGGTGCGTGTGTGTGGCAATGTGCACAGTAGATGACGTTAGATTTTGATGGGTGTGTGTGTGTGTGTGTTAGGTCTAACCATGAGTTGTCCCCATGACCAAATGTCCCCATGAGTATAGTAAAACCACAAGAAATTGGACTCAGGGACCTTTTGCCCGTCCCCATGAGGCAAAATTCAATTTCTGGCTCAGAGTTTAGGCTTAGGGTAAACTTACAATTAATTTTAGACTTAGAATTGGGGTTTCTTTAAGGTCCTGGCATTGTTGGTTAAGTTTAGGGTTAGTTAGGCATTACACCTAGGTAAAGTTTTGGCA